>CM060949.1:97913094-98116673 GCA_030765055.1 Mantis religiosa
TTAATTTTTTAACCAAAGGATTCGTAGGTGGAGTTGTTGTCTCAATGGGCTCTGTTTGATTTAGAATAGTTTTATATAGGTTTATATTATTAGGACTGACTTCCAGCTGTTCCAGTTCAGACCATTTCTTGAGAAATGCCCATGTAACTATTAATCCAGTTTTAATAGCTGATATAGTAGGAATCTTTTGTTTCCAGCTTTTTGCTTGATGCTGTACTTTCTTGAAAAATAAATCCCAGTTGATATCGAATCCTCCGCGTAGTGCTGGATCTTGGAGTCAGATTGCTGGACAGAACTGTGTTGCACTTGATTTTCGAAACCATAATTTTCACTGTTCAACAAAGGTATATGCTGTTTAGTTTGTTGTGTATGTTCATGGTCATGATTCTTGCTACCAAATATATTTTTTATTACCTCTCCAATTCGTTTAACTGTATTCTTAATATGTTCGGTGACATTCATTGCAGGTTGCTCACTGATACGTCTCCTTGAAGCAGAAGGATTAAGATCTTCCTTTGTATCTTCCAAAGAAGCTTCAGAAATGTGATGGAAGTCGGATCCCAGAGTGTTTGTTGAGCCTTGGTTCCCATCTTGAGACAGCCATGAGTGATGAACTCCTACAGAGGCAACCAGGGGAATCCTAAAGTGATCAGAGTATTTGGAAGAAGCAGATGCGTGCTGTGAATGGTAGTGTTTGGATCCACTGTGCCTCATACCATTATCAAAATCCATGTGAGTTAGGTGCTGATTCTGAGGGATCTGCAGTGGATATTCCAGACCATTGAAGTAATCAACGTAGTAATCATGAAGTGGGGGTAGCTCATGTCTCATGCGAGTCGGATAGTAAACTGTGAACAAAAATTGATCTTATTTAAAGGTACATTATAATCACAAGACTTTAATGATGGGTCTGCAATTAGAAAGGATTCTTTGAATTCTTCTTCAAATTGAAGTGTATCAAGTAGAGGGTATATTCTTTCAAGATGCTTAATCACTTGGATATCAGAAGTGACTTTTCTATTTCTTTTCCCTTAGGAAGCTCATTAAATGCATTTTTTTTCATGTTAGTTTCTCATCAACGACAGCATTAATATGGCAATAATAATAATAATAAAGTTATACTCTTAAAATAACACTTTTATTTTCTCTGCTGCATACCTAAAAAATGTACATTCCACCCAAATATCAGTGCTGAGATTTCAATGGAAATAAATGTTTTGAGAACCTCTGAATAAAACATCATATTTACTTTCTCTACCATGTATGTAGAGTAGGTGTAGGTAGATGAAATATTGCATTTTATTTAGCAGTTTCTACTGAGATTACACTAAAATAGCCAGTCCCCTTGATTTTGACAGTCCATGAATTTAAAAAAAATTAATTTTTTAACTATTACTGCATATGTGCACAGACCTGTACACATGCAAAGTGCATGTGTGTGTGTGTGCGCGTGTGTGTGCATGTGCTTGCATGTGTGTGCACGTGTGTGCGTGCGTGTTTGCATGTGCGCGCGTGTGTGTAAACAGTACAGCTCAAAGAGAAAATTTTGGATAAATAACAAACTTGCTATTTAAGATCAGTATGTTCCATAATCATGCATGGATCATCAGAAATGAACACAGTGGACCACAATGTGGAATTCAAGAGAAAAGTGAAGAAATGTGGGGCACAAAGAACCTGATGGGTGGACTACTTCAGAACCAAAGCGGGAAGTCTATGGACAAGAGTGGCAATAAATAGTGAAGTATGGAGACAGTTGGCACCAAACAAACAAGTACAAAGAGGGACAAAATGACTATGATAGCTAGTGCAATGTGGAAAAGTACAGTGTAGAAGTGCTTAGGAGACAGAGTGGAAATGATATAAGAGTGGAAAATCGGAATAGAGAACAGAAGATGTATGTTCCATTAATATAATACAAAAGACTTTCGAGAAAATCATTTCCTCCAAAGTAATAATTATTTTCCCAAAAGTGACTCCAATAATTTTAGTTAAATGCCATTATATTGTCATATTTACATGGCAAGCAAAATATTTATATTGAATGTGCTGGAAATAAGCTTGTGAAATTGTCATTATTCAGGAGGTATATTTTAAGAATTTATGAGACTGGAAAGACAGTAGTAGAAAGAACATTTAATTACTGTTATTAATTTTTAGATGAGTCGTATTTTTTACACATCTGCTTCACTTTCGTACCTATTTTGAGGACATGTTTCGCAAATCATCGTTTGTATCTACGGCTCTTATGCGACTAAATCTTGATCCAGCGGTGTGGGTAATTCTGGGGTTGCTGCTGCCATCTGTTGATTTAGTGATGAACTTAAATGTGGGATTCTCTTCTGGCGGGATTTCAAAGTTCATTAGTTGGTTTTTATGTTTTTCTATGTATATCCTCTCCCATATGACGAGTTCACTATGTTTTTGTACGTATTTTAGTAATTCTGTGCTATCTTCAATTTCATGATTTTCAGACCAGAAATGAGCTGCTATTGCAGACTTATCAATATTTTTGTCCTTATATAGGGAGGACAAAAAGAAACATAGGCACTAGAAAGAAAGAACACTTCAGGCACTTAAGATACAAAAATATTGATAAGTCTGCAATAGCAGCTCATTTCTGGTCTGAAAATCATGAAATTGAAGATAGCACAGAATTACTAAAATACGTACAAAAACATAGTGAACTCGTCATATGGGAGAGGATATACATAGAAAAACATAAAAACCAACTAATGAACTTTGAAATCCCGCCAGAAGAGAATCCCACATTTAAGTTCATCACTAAATCAACAGATGGCAGCAGCAACTCCAGAATTACCCACACCGCTGGATCAAGATTTAGTCGCATAAGAGCCGTAGATGCAAACAATGATTTGCGAAACATGTCCTCAAAATAGGTACGAAAGTGAAGCAGATGTGTAAAAAATACGACTCATCTAAAAATTAATATTTTTTCGCTTCACTGTGGTGTTCCAATACAGTTAAATCTTGATATATTTAATTACTGATTCATAATAAGTTTATTACAGGAAAATTATATACTAGAACAATGCATGGTTATAGAGGATAAAATGGCGAAAAAAATTTGGGTGCAGAAAATGCAAATAAGATTGGAAGAAATACTTGTTTTTAAGTTTTCTTTTAAGTAAGGAAGTTCTAATTTTTTTTTTATTTATTTTAAATCAACTTTGCTGAGTTTTTAAGTGTACTTGTGATTTTGTTTTTAGCCAGTCATTATAAGGTAGTCTGATTAATTTTTCATATTGCGGATGGCTGCTTTTTCTATGTCAAGCACAAGTCTTGGATTGTTTGTTAAAATTTGTTGAGCAAGTAGTAGGATAGTTTTGACAGCTCCAGTTATTAGATGAAGAATTCGATTCTGCAGGATTTTAAGTTTTTCTATCTCTTCACAATATTTAAGTGTTGGTTTAAGAAACATCTTGTAAAAAATGTTCAAATTTTGTATAGTGCTTCCCCATTTCTTGCCTACCAATCTCTTTAATAGTGGTAATTTAGAAAACTATGGAAACATTTGTGTAATGCACTATTAAGAAAATCCTCTGTAGCAACTTTTAGACTTCTAACAGACCATGACTGCCTCAAACATTTATTCAGGATTGGTCTAGTGAGATCTCCTCTGTGTCCTTTCTGTGCACTTAAAGAAGATATGGATGGAAATGACCTACTTCGCCGCCCAACATTTAGTCAATGTACCAACATAACATAAGAATTCTGGAGTGCAAGAGAGGGAATAGCTTCATTGCCAACTGCTTAACATTAGATACCAACCAACCAACCAGGTTGGAAGAGATATAAATGGGGGAAACGTGTGCAAAAAGAAGCAATAATAGTAGGGGTTTCTAGAAAGCAACTAGAATAATATTGGAGGATATTAAAAAACATAAAGTTGTAAGCAGTATTAATGAAAAAAAAAAGGAATAAATTAAGATATTTAAAAATGTATTCGTGTGAGAAAAATAGAATTATGTAACAAAGAGGTTAAAATGGGCAAGGACAGATGTAATGAATTTAAATATCCAAAGATGCACTTATTAGCAGTTGCACTATAATTTGGATCATCTTATAGAATGCAATTTTACAGAAAAAGATAAAGTTTAATGTTAGATAAATGAAAGATTTTCCAACAGAACCAAGTTAAAAAATTCTTAACTCAACAATGATGAATATATGGAGAAAGCAGGAAAATATTTAGGAAAAGTAGGGTGAATAAAGGAAATGTGAATAAAAGTGGAGAAAACAAGGAAAAAGGCTGAAGAGGTATATAAACATATATTTTATACAATTTACTTTCCCATTATATATACAACGGAAAGCTAAGTATAAGGGGAAGAAACAGAAATAAGCAACTTCAACAAAGAGTAAATACATTGTGTAAAATTTTATTTAAAGTTTAAAGAAGATGAAAATTCATTTATTCATTCAGTACTGTCATTTTGGGAATGCGGTCACAAATTCCTATTCATACAGTATCCTCAACTTGCAAGGTAGCATTGGCTGAATTGGTATTATAATGGTTGCTTTTCTACAGTGCCATTTCAGTTCAGGTTAAAATCTTTCATATTAAGTTCAAAATTGTTGTTACCTTTTGTTTTATCTCTTTGGGCCTGTAGTTTGATATGGTGAAAGTAACATTTTTGATAACATCATGTGTACATGCAAAATAGAATGTTTTTCACTGGCAGGTGGATAAATTGTAGGTATTTCATTGTAGATGGTACCATGCTTGATCAATTCAACAAATCTTAAGACACCTTCCATTTATATGCAGGTATATGAGAAACATTTACAGTGGTCATAATGGAAATCTTTACAAGGTAATACAAACAACAAACATTGACTGTACATGGTTTTTGTTTTAACTTCTCAGTACAATTAGTACTTGGTCATATTTCCCTTAACTTGTATCACCTTCATGAGTCTCCTGGGCATCAAATCTGCTAGATTTTAAAAATATTTTTTGTCTATTTCCCCCCCATAACTTTTTCAACACCTCCTGCAGCTCCTTAATATTTGATGGTTACAGCTCTTCTATTTTATTTTTCATTTGATCCCAAGAATTTTCTATTGGATTTTGGTCAAGAGAGTTACCAGGCCATTCAAGTAAATGTATCAGTATATTATTGCCTTTCAGGAACTTCTGAACCATCTCTGTTCTATGGGCAGGGGCATCATCATGCATAAAGAATTAACTTAAGAAAGAACTTGTTTTGTGACAATACATGACCATGTAACGAAAAGCATGCTTTCTCAGTGAAAAAAAAAAAAGAAAAAAGAACTTTGGATCCATAGAGTCAGCCTTTTTATTTTACCCGCCACCCAACTGCAGAAATGTACTCTACTCATGGTATCATGTGGTTGCAGTTCCTGAACTGGTTTTAATTTCAGAAGTTTAGTGTCTTTCGAAGCAGAGAATTATGAAACACCTGTTTCCTGTGATAAACTGCTCAAAGATTTTCTTGGGCTACGATCTAACTTTTGTCCTATCTCATTGAGTTTTTCCTCTGTAAGCATATTTAGAGTTCTTTTGGGTTTCTTATCTAGAACAGAACCAGTTTTTCTGAATCGCTTTACAAGTTTACAAACTGTCCCTTTGTGAAATGTACAATATCAGGAAATTGGTTTACAAATAGCTGTATCACTTCTCTACAAGGCTCTGTTGGCATATAACAGTGTTCAAATACTGCAGTAGTGTTTTGGATAAAGCACTAAGTTATTTAATTAATAAATCTTTTGAAGCCGGACAATTTCAAGATATACTTACAATTGCCAAAGTAAAACCAGTTTTCAAAAAAGGTGATAGAGAAAAAGTCGAAAACTACAGGCCTATATCGATTTTACCAGCCTTATTCAAAATTGTAGAAAAAGCTATGCTAGTAAGATTTAGTTCGTTTTTGGAGAAGTATAATGTAGTTAACCCTGCACAAAATGGGTTCTGTAAAGGAAAATCCACAACATCAGCAATTTTTGAGTTTACAGATCATATATTGGAGGCTATTGACAATGATAATAACTGTACAGGCTTACTAATAGATCTAACCAAGGCATTCGACATGATTCATCATGAAATTCTGTTACAAAAGCTGTACTATTATGGGATAAGGGGAATAGTATGGGATTGGTTCCAATCATATTTAAAAAATCGGAAACAGATGGTGGAAATCACAAATGTCGATGAGCGGAATGTCATACGTAATCACTATTCAAAAATGGAAAAAATTAAATATGGAGTTCCCCAGGGATCCATACTAGGACCCGTCCTCTTTTTAATATTCATAAACGACTTCCCAAATTATTTAAATCCAACTCGAGTAACTATGTTTGCTGACGACACAAATGTTATAATAAAGGGAAATGAAAATGCAAAACACATAACCAGTAAAATTGAAACTTGGTTTGCTGAAAACAAATTGATTATTAATACAAACAAATCTTCAGCAATATCATTTCGTCACAAACAAAATAAAAATGTTGACAAACCTGACATCAAGTTGTATGGTGCATGTGTTTCTTATAAGACAGAAGCAAATTTTCTGGGAGTATGGATAGATCAGCACTTAGACTGGGAAGCACACATAAAATATCTAGTAATAAAGTTAAATAAATTCTACTTCTCATTAAGAGTAATAAAAAATGAGTTGTATGCAAGTGACATGAGAACCTTATATTTTGCATATGCAGAAAGTCTAATGAGGTATGGCATTATGTTTTGGGGGGATAGTAAAGACAGTCACTTGGTTTTTAAAGTACAAAAAAGGATTGTTAGATGCCTAATGTCAGGAAAAAAATATGACTCCTGCAGGAACTTCTTTAAGGAGTTGAAAATCTTGACTTTGCCCAGTCTGTATATATACTGTTTGCTATGTTATACAAAACAAAACCTTGAAAATTTCACCACAAATAATCAAATACGTCATTATAACACCAGAGGTAAAACAGACTTAAGAACAATAACACATAGAACTACACTTTATTCCAAAGGAGTTAGATATTCAGCAGTCACTCTGTATAATAAACTACCGGCCAATCTGAAAAACATAAAATCCATGAGGTGTTTCAAACTATCGTTGAAAGAAATTTTATTAAGTGATTCATATTATGATATAGGTGAATTTCTAGATACACAGTAGCTGGCCATATAATTGTATATATTTGTGATGCATTTTAAATGCTGTGTAGTTGTAGAGCCATGCAACTATATATATTGTGACTTTGTGGGTTCGTGGAATGAAAAGTCCAATTACACCACTCAACAATGTTCTTTATTTCCACCGACTTACAGTTTAACACTTGCCAATTACACAAAATTACTTGCTGCACACAATTACAATTTACCAGTTCGTCCGTTACAACTTCACTTGTACTCGCGATTACATAAACTCCGGTACACCTTCACAGTTACGTACAGTCTTCCGTTGCACAATCTTCTCGTACATTAACACGTCACTGACTAACATTGCCTTCTTACACCAAGAACTGTCCTCACTCACACACACTAACCAACTGATTGACCAACAACTCAACTCCGTCTGTCTGTAACCTTCTTTAGATAGGAATATCGCCGGTTTCTAGTGACCAGGAGAATGTTCCAGATTGCGTAATTTCTGGAACCAGGTGGACAGAAACAGACGGCACACTGATGTTTTTCCTCCCAACCACTGCCTGTCACCACTACAAGACAAACGAGGGGGAGGTGTGGCTAACGCGGTCCTCCCCCTGCCTTCCGTTCCCAGCTGGTTCACTGGGTGTTCCAGCGCTCCCGTTACAATATTTATGAGTTCATGCTTAGATCTTATTAATTACACTTGATGCAACTTATTTTTTTATTTTTATACTTATATTATTTGTATTGTTCTAAATATTTGTATTGACGTATCCAATGTCATTGTATTGACTTAACGGATGAATAAAACTACTACTACTATACTACTATGCAGCATGGTGAAGTATACACACTTCTTTGCTTTATGAGTATAACAGAAATTACCACAATTTCATCACAAATAAGAGGAAAAAAAATGGCGAAATATGCACTGATGCGGATAAAGGTGGGTGCCAGGAATTATGAGAAGCACTAGCATATGCAGCTATGTCCTGCCGGCCAGCTGGCCAGCCACCAGTGGAAAATAAGGTACTGCACATGATATAGAATATGTCAATGGAAAGAACAAAAAAAATCTACAGTACTTAAGAGAGAATATAATAAGTCACTTACACATAATTAAAGGATGAATATAATGATAAAGGACACTAAGTTTAAATATTGTTTAAATAGTACAAAAGTGAATCGAGAAGATATTGACACATTGCTTCACTTCAGCCAACGTTGAATTTTGAGATAAAAATATTACTATGCACAGCTGCCATCTACTTTTCATTGATAAAGCATCAAACCAATTGGGATATGCCAAAGCTCTCATTTTTCACCTTTAAAATTTGTCCATAGTGAAAATGAACACATTCTCAGTATAAAAATGACACATTCAAACTATGAGTGCTTTACTTTATGACCTCTACATCTTCATGGTATTGTAGTGAATGATAATAAACATGGCACTGTCTGCAGAGGTTATTCCTGAATCTCCAAAAGAGAGAAATGAAACAAGCAAAAAAGTCAATGGATGGGTAATAACAGAAGAACATTTTGCAGAAATAACTGTAAATTGTGCATTAATCAAATGAATAAGGAAGACTTAGTTAACATACAAAATGGCATCACTTCAAACTTTGAAATCAGAAAAAAAAGATGTTGATGGTGTTTCTTTGCTTTTATATAAGGTTACATCCATTATTGTGGATCATGATAATTCTGAGATTGTTAGATTTGGTTTATGTTATTCTAACTCTGAAGTGTATCAAAGAGTTAATTTTAGAAAAAGAGGTGAAAGTTCACAAGTTTCATGGTATATGTACAATGACCTGATGAAATTAACTGAAATAAATATATTATGATTTTTATAACAGTCTCCATCATGATGATGACAAAATGTGAAGTTTTGGAAATAGAGTTGGTTTAGGTATTTCAATATGTTAAATGAAGGAAAAGTCGATTTTGCGCCATTTTTTTGTATATTTTTTGTTCTAATAAACAACACAAAGTCAGGAAAACTATTTACAACAATTGTTCAAGAATTTGCATGTATACTTGAAGCCCCTTCATTTAAATACTCCAAAAATATCAAATCGAAATGATAACTACCTTCCATGTTTTGGAAAAGAAAAGAAAATAGCATTTATCTCAAAGTGAACTTTATTATTATTAAATTATTAAAATTATTAAAAGGAGTGATAAACCAAAATAAATTGTCAACATTGGAGAACACATTCATATGGAAAAATAAGGATCGCGTAATGAACTTTGAAAACCCCACCATAGATAATTTGACAAAGAAGTTCATAGTTCCACCACTAGAGAGACAGCAGACAACAACAGATGCCAGTTGGAAAGAGATTGAAAATGGAGGTGTATGCCTTTGAAACTAGTCTGTCATAAATATAAACAAGTAAGTGATGAGTATTAATAAACCAACTACAAATAGTTTCTGAGATCAACAGCTCCTTTTTCAGTTATAAATGCTTTATTTAGTATTATCAAACACGTGAAATAAAATGCTCGTCTCATTGTATAAGCCATTTAGTTTTGGTTAATTTATCTACAATTCTTTAATGTTGTTTCTGTTCTGTTTATCATTTAATTCTTCCATCCACAACCTCACTAACATTAACTTCCCTCTAAAAGGTATAAGTTACATATGTCCACCAGCTTATTTGCCACCATGGACTGCTATAATGGAATTTTGGAACACGTTAAACACTCATAAGCAATAATTAAGTAATAGCTTCTTTCAAAGTATAAACTTGAAAGAAGCGTAGGGACAGTGAAGCACAAACTAGTACAAAATTGAATCAAGAATATATTGACACATTGCTTCACTCACACTGTTTATTCACAGGACATGTTTCAAGAGCTCTTGCTCCTATCCTCAGCTGATACTCGACTAGTGCAAGTTGTAGTGGTTTCTTCTTTCTCCGTATTGTCAATAGATGGCGTGATGTACTTGTCAAAGATGTCCGGTGGTGGAGTTTCAAAATTCATGACTCTATGACGATTTTTGTTAATGAAGATTTTTTCCCATACGGAAAGGTCTATGGGGTGATTAACGTATTTTATTAGAGATGTTTCCAAATTGATGTCATGTCTAGTATTCAAAAAATGAAAAGCCACTGCTGATTTTTCTGTTTCACCATTTTTAATGTTTCTCATATGTTCTTTAGTTCTGATGTTAATATTTCTTTTTGTTTTTCCTATATAAATTTTAGGGCAAGTTTCACATTTGATCTCATAGATTCCTGGTTTTTCTTTGGTAGTGATTGAATTTTTGGGAGGGCCTTTTAACAAATTTCTGATATTAAACCTGTTTTGAGGTGCAAGAGTTATGTTGTGTTTTGAGAAGATTTTTTGGAATTTGTTATAGGCTGATGGGTGGAAGGTGAATTTTTTAAAAAGTTTTTTCTCTTTTTCTCCTGTAGGTTCTAGGGTGGTGGTTTCTTTTATTTTCTTAGCTTTGTTGAGTCTGTTAACAGTTTTGTCTATTAAATTTGGGTTGAAACCGTTGGATATAGCTACTTTTTTTATGTGTAGGTATTCTTCTTGATAATCTTCTCTGTTTAGTGGAAAGTTGATCATCCGAAAGATTAAACTGTTGAAAATGGCATGTTGGTGTTGTTTTGGGTTGAAACTGTTGTTCTTAATGTAATTATCTGTGTGTGTCGGTTTCCTGTAGATACCAAAAGTGAGTTTGTTGTTCATTTTTTTGATCTTGATGTCCAAAAAGGGGAGCACACCATCCTCTTCTGTTTCCAATGTAAATTTTATAGCTGGATTTTGTATATTCAAAAGTTTAAGACCATCTTGTATGAGTTTTTTAGGTACTATTGCAAAAATGTCGTCAACATAGCGATACCACACTTTGAAATAATTTGGAAAAGCTTTTGTGATATGTGTTTCAAAAGCACTCATGAATAAATCTGCCAAGAAGGGAGACAATAGGTTGCCCATAGCTAGGCCTGTTTTTTGTTTATAGATCTGTCCATTAAAGCTGGAAAAATTTTGATTGATACAAATTTCTGTAATTTGTGAAAGTTCTTCTATTTCTTCAGGTGTTATTTGTATTGATTCCAGCCATTTTTTGAGAAGTGGAATAAGCTCATTGGTCGGTATACTTGGATATAAAGAAATGACGTCAAAGGAAACTAAAGCATCTGTAGAGTTGATCTTTGTGCCTGCTTTAGTTTCCTTTGACGTCATTTCTTTATATCCAAGTATACCGACCAATGAGCTTATTCCACTTCTCAAAAAATGGCTGGAATCAATACAAATAACACCTGAAGAAATAGAAGAACTTTCACAACTTACAGAAATTTGTATCAATCAAAATTTTTCCAGCTTTAATGGACAGATCTATAAACAAAAAACAGGCCTAGCTATGGGCAACCCATTGTCTCCCTTCTTGGCAGATTTATTCATGAGTGCTTTTGAAACACATATCACAAAAGCTTTTCCAAATTATTTCAAAGTGTGGTATCGCTATGTTGACGACATTTTTGCAATAGTACCTAAAAAACTCATACAAGATGGTCTTAAACTTTTGAATATACAAAATCCAGCTATAAAATTTACATTGGAAACAGAAGAGGATGGTGTGCTCCCCTTTTTGGACATCAAGATCAAAAAAATGAACAACAAACTCACTTTTGGTATCTACAGGAAACCGACACACACAGATAATTACATTAAGAACAACAGTTTCAACCCAAAACAACACCAACATGCCATTTTCAACAGTTTAATCTTTCGGATGATCAACTTTCCACTAAACAGAGAAGATTATCAAGAAGAATACCTACACATAAAAAAAGTAGCTATATCCAACGGTTTCAACCCAAATTTAATAGACAAAACTGTTAACAGACTCAACAAAGCTAAGAAAATAAAAGAAACCACCACCCTAGAACCTACAGGAGAAAAAGAGAAAAAACTTTTTAAAAAATTCACCTTCCACCCATCAGCCTATAACAAATTCCAAAAAATCTTCTCAAAACACAACATAACTCTTGCACCTCAAAACAGGTTTAATATCAGAAATTTGTTAAAAGGCCCTCCCAAAAATTCAATCACTACCAAAGAAAAACCAGGAATCTATGAGATCAAATGTGAAACTTGCCCTAAAATTTATATAGGAAAAACAAAAAGAAATATTAACATCAGAACTAAAGAACATATGAGAAACATTAAAAATGGTGAAACAGAAAAATCAGCAGTGGCTTTTCATTTATTGAATACTAGACATGACATCAATTTGGAAACATCTCTAATAAAATACGTTAATCACCCCATAGACCTTTCCGTATGGGAAAAAATCTTCATTAACAAAAATCGTCATAGAGTCATGAATTTTGAAACTCCACCACCGGACATCTTTGACAAGTACATCACGCCATCTATTGACAATACGGAGAAAGAAGAAACCACTACAACTTGCACTAGTCGAGTATCAGCTGAGGATAGGAGCAAGAGCTCTTGAAACATGTCCTGTGAATAAACAGTGTGAGTGAAGCAATGTGTCAATATATTCTCGATTCAATTTTGTAATAGCTTCTTTATTGCGGTTTCATAAGCCAAAGAAATTCTTAATAGTAGCAAGCTACTGCGGAGTATGTCGGTATGTTTACAAACAGTTAGAGTACGCAGCACAGCATGTGACCCATACCTTAGAACTCCGACAGCATGAGGCATGCATTGTTGTTCCTGTCACTGCCTATTCCACAATCATTCTGGAGCATTTTTCTAATGCACCTGTATTGGTGGTAAAAACTATCTATATGTGTCTCATAGAAGTTGAGCAACTACTTCTATATGTTTGTTTGGTGTCGTTTTGAAATACCCTTTATATATACACTTACAGTATTTTAATCAATAGGGCTAATATTAATCTTACTGTACTGATCAAATTGGAGAAAAAGATGAAGTTGCACCAAATAGTTAAACTCTGGTTAACATTATGCTTGTGATTTGCTTGTTGTTAGCAGTGCAATAAAACAGAGCTTCAGTAAGTATCATTATATATTTTAACAGTTTTATTACTTATTTAAGGGTTCACTAGTTTGTCTTAAATTTTACTGTGCAAAAAAGTTACTGTTGCACTTTGAGATAGAAAATTTCCATGTTTGAAAAGAGCTTTGCTTCTTTATGAATCTTTATGCATTTTAACATTTTTATTACTTATTTAAGGGTTCACTAGTTTGTGTTAAATTTTACTGTTAAAAAAAGTTACTGTTGCACTTTCAGATGGAAAATTTCCATGTTTGAAAAGAGATTTGCTTCTTTATGATGAACCAAAAACATTTGTTGAACATTCAACAGTCCAAGTAATTCATTTTGGTGCCCAGATTAATTTTAAATGCATAAAGTATAAACCTTCCTTCTTTAAAGTATCTATGATTGGACTCAGAGCCCTTCCTGAAAATATACTACTACATGGATATTTGTTCTCAACTTGCAGAGCCTGATCAACAATTTAATGGACTTTTGTCTGCAGTGTACCATAGTTAAGAAATGATTTGCGTTTTGCTTTAACTTAAATGATCAAACAATTCTTTCCAGTAGACAAAGAAATTTCTTAGACATATGGAATACAGACAGGTTTCTAGAAAAAATAGCAGACAAAAGTAATTGAATAATGTCCCTTAAAATATAAAGCAGAGGATTATCCTTCTCAGACCCAATTAGTATTACTTATAAAAGCCAGATCAGGGGAACATACAATTTAATCCTTTATTAGGAATTATCTATGATAAGAATAGAGCTACAGAAGTTGTTGCACAGAAAATGAAGGGTTGGTATTACATATTCCATTACGCTCAGGAAAAAAAACATTTTCAGACTCATCTCATTTTTTTTTCAAATCATTTTGGTGGTCAGGAACATCAGAGCTGCTGCATATACATAAATTAAAAGTCTCTTTCTATATGGAAATGCAGTGGATAAGAGTGACTTTTAAAAAAAAGTTTTCTTATTAAAAATCTATACGAAAAAGTCAATATATGATGCAATTAGTTGCTATGGCTTTATGAAATGGTACCCATAGCATTGAAGAAGACATGTGCAAGAAATTTTTGAAAATGCTGTTATCTATATCCTCAAGATTGAACAAAGACAATTCTGAACCAAGCTAATGCAAATCCTGACAATAATATTTCTAACTTTGATAGCTTTATAAACTTTCCATTTTTAATATTTAATATTAACACAGTTTTCAAGTTACAATGCACATAGTCATATTGCAAGAATTCCAGCCTGCAGATTACCATATATAGTACATTGCCAACTTAAATGGAGAGATTATGAAGATGGAGACTCTCTCTTGATGTTGATATATACTTAATCCAAGCAGAAGAAGCAGTGCCAAAGTATCTTATTGATTTTTCTATGTAGTTTTTTGTTTGTTTATAATTTTACATTCACCAATGTTAAGTCATATCGGACTGTGAATGAAATGGGTGAAATGATGCTCAAATGAGTCCAGGGTCCATGGAGCTTAGAGCTACCCGACATTCGTCCTTAAGGATAAGGGAAAATCCCGGAAAAACCTTATCCATTATAACTCACTCTGACCGAGATTCGAACTCGGGACCTCTTGAACATGAGGCAGACATGCTACCATCTATGCTACCAAGGTGGGCATTATTCCATATAAATTAATAGTTTTCCTATATTAATTTGTTATCCTTCATGATGTTTTTCACTGTGTTTTATTTACTTCAGTTTCATTTTGTTGAAGAAGGAAAGATATCCTGTCCTGTATTCAAATGTAAACAAAAACTACAGAGTAGACATTCGAAACCATAGAAGCTGATAGAAATGTGTCACTTATATTGGTATTCCTTAATGCTACAAAAAAAAAAAAAAAAAAAAAAAAAAAAAAAACCCAGAAAGTGCTATGCTATGAAAATATCAAAGTTTGGTAAACTAAGAGATTACAAAATAACAGAATTTTTCTACAGAATTTGGAATTCAAGAAGTAGCATTTTCTAGGAATATTTCATAAATAAAATGAAGTGATTTACCCTTAACCATTATTATTAGAATATGGCCATAAATTATTCATATTTACCTGCAATAGGTTTTTGTTTGAAAAGAAATCATGATCCTGTATGTTTGTTTGATCAGTTCAACCTGATATTTACTATTATTTGCAGTACCTGGTGTAGGAAACTACAAGTAGGGTTGAAGTATTGTCAAGATGCCATAATCAACATGACAGTTTGCAAATATAAAAACAAATTTGCTAATTACAAAATTGTCAAATGTGGGAATTGTGAAGATATTTGTTCATTGTTTATGTTTAATGTAGATGAGGAAGAAAGTGGACACTGTTTCTTAATTTGTGTGCAACACTAAAATAGTGTTCTTTATTTATTTACAGTGCAAAAATTTCAGAATATTAGAAAGATAGAAGTAATATTTGTCATGTAGAAGCAGATGGTAAAGAAATTTTGATAACATTTGAGTGAACCAGAACCATTTTCTTCTATATAGTCTTAATGATAACTTAAGTTGTTTATTTATTATCAAGTTATGTTGAATAGATTGCAGAAGACAAGCGAGTTGCTAGAAAGAAAAATATATCACAGGTTTCGTTAAATGCTTTTGCTGTTGAATTGGCATTTTTTATATGTGTTGGAAGATATATTTTAGTAAGGTCAATACCAGTTAATGAAATGAAATGTGTAGTGTTTAACGCCCACTTTTACTACATACGGCACCGCAGGCGGTGACACTGATGATACATGATATGAAGATGGAGCACCGGTGGAATGAGATGGCGGGGGAAACCGGAGGTCCCGGAGAAAACCCGCCCCAACGCCGTGTTGTCCACCACAAATCTCACTTTGCGGTCACCTGGGATCGAACCCGGGCTGGCTTGGTGAGAGCCAAGCGGTCTAACCACTGAGACATGGCATGGCCTATACCAGTTAAGAGTAGCACATATCTATGCAGAGTCTTCTAAAGATTTACAACTTCTAGGGTTATTTCCCAAAGTTCTCAACATACCATAATGCAAGAGGCAGCATTTTTCAAATGTGAATCTAATGCTTTGCATTCATTTATTGTCTTTTTGACTTTTATGTTATGGTTATGGATCCATGGTTATGGATTTCATTATACCATGCATATGTTTATGCAAAGGCATAAACTTGCATTCACAGAGAGACAGCAGGTGTTGTGAATCAATCGATCTGACTCCCAAATATTCACTATATTTATTAACTTAACAAAACATATATTCGTGATGGATTACAGATTTAGTTTTCCCCAAACAATAGCCACGATACAAAACTACCAAAAAACAAAATACACTATCAAGAAACAAAACACACTTCACAAGACAAAAGCAAATTCTCAACAGTAGGAGCCATAGGAGCAGTTGGCTTCTGTTTTTAAATATCACAGAAAACTTTTAAGAATGTAGTGGACAAGATTGTGCAGTCATGTGAACACTATATGGCTTTTGATTAGCTAATGTTCATATGGTACAAAGATTGCATGCTGGCTTCTCTGAGCTTACATAAAAATAACCAGTAGTTCTTAAAAGCTGTATCTTATGCACAAATTGGCAATATAATTTATATTTGCTTACCTTGTGCCACAGCCTGATTTGGATTTGGAATACTAGTAAGTGCACGTCCTTCCTGTTCACCAAGGACTGATACTGTAACAAACATTATGTTTATATTGGCTAAGCAATAGAAATATTAATAAATTAATGTAATATGTAAAGGAGACCATAGTTTTTGTTATTCTTTTCTTCTTCTTATTCTTCCTCTTCTTCTTCTACTACTACTACTGCTGCTGCTGCTACTACTACTACTACTTCTACTACTTCTACTACTACTAGTACTAGTACTTCTACTACTACTGCTACTACTAGTACTTCTACTGCTGCTGCCATTGCTGCAGTCGTTGCTCTGTAAGAAAATATTCTATTTGGCCCAAAAATTTGATATGATTTCATTGCGAGTGAGTGCTTTAATATCCTCTGAAAAAAAAAATTCAAGAAAGTTTTCAAGATGCACGTATATGTGTATAAGCATCATACTTCAAAAAAAAAAAAAGTGAAATAATGAAGCTTGGCATCTTCTGAGGATAAGACATGAAGATTTCAAACTATATTTTGCATGATAAATATCCTCATTTTATCCTATTAAATATGATTAATGAAGATTAAAATCCATAATTGTTGAAAGGTGTGAATCATAACAAACTGACAATGTAAAAAAACATCTTAATACAGAAATACTAAGATGGAGTAATAATCTTTGAAATCCCACCATTCGATAATTTGATAAAGAAGTTCACAGTTCCACCTCCAAAGAGAAGGCCACAGGCAACAGCTACAGATGACAGCCGGGCCTTTGAGGTTCCTTCGAGAAAGCAACAGCTCCCGAAATTAGTCCATCAAAAAATTAAAATGTGAGTGACATAGTATGAAAAACCAACTACAAATAGTGTTATGAAGATTAAAATACTCATACTTAATACATTATTATGACTAATAACATGGGACTATATTTTAATTTTTCTGTTTTTAAATGTTCTGTAGAGTCTTTGAAACAGTCCTTTGAGGTCCAGAAGTGACACACTAGTGCTTGGTTTCAGGACTGTGATTTTACACCCGGGGAAGGACAATTTTTTGGGGGTGTAAAAATCCTTAGTTTGGTTTTCTTCAGAAGGGAAGTAAAGCTGATAATATTGAGTCATAGATTTAATGCACCTAAAAGTACCTCAAACATGATAAAAATGCATCGAATGACAGTTGGGAACCACAGCATTTAAGTAGAACCATCCATAAATAAACCTCAGTTTAACTTAGTCCGTGAAATCCTCTTCATCCTGTGAGGAGTTTGTATAACTGCAAATTATAAGACAAAACTTACTAATGAGTAATGAGTAGAGCATATTAATGTCAAATATCGTTTATAGGTATATCGTAGAATTAGCCATTTTCGAAATAAGCATTGTGACATATTTGTTATGATTATTTTAAGTTTAAAGTTATGTTTACCCATAAATTGTCCATAGTAGTTCCTTTTTTATGGCTAAATTTATAAGTAAGGAAAAGGAAAAGTTTAACTATTTAGGAAATTTTTATTTGTGTATTATATTTAAGTGAAATTTCAGTTGGTACATTGTCCTGTGATTGGGATGTACCATTTCTTCTCTCTCTTTCTCTCCATCACTCTCTCTTTCTCTCTCTTAATGTTCATTTTATAAACTCTGTTGGAGGCAGCATAAATAGCAGCAAAGGTACTCCTAAAAATATTCGGTCGAAGTTCTGCAACTCAAACTCATTTATTTTCCTAAAAACAGCAGTAAACTGTAAAGCAAAAATAAATACAGATAAATGTGTGTCATTTGCAACAGTAACAAACATAATTGTTCTAAAGTACAACTGGTGTTGAAGAAAATCTGTCAGTGCACTTGCCGGAACTTCAAGAATCACTTAAATGTTGGGTCAACAAAACAGTATATGTAAATATGTACTCTTCACACAGGATAATTTCAGTGCTTTGTTGAGTATCCTGTATGCCTGATTATTTCTTGTAGGCGTAATTTCATTTTAGAAATTATCTTGTTTTATAGGCAGGCTCAAGTTTTACCCTTCTTTGAGCAATCTTTTATTTAGTGATCTTCAGAGGAGAGAGGAGAATTTCTGTTTCTGTCATTTAGCTCACTCCAGAAATTCTCTATAGGGTTAACATGTGGACTCTCTGTGGGCGGATGTAGTCATATAAAAACTATTCCCTAATGCTTCGGGACATTATACTGATATAAGTATAAGTATTTGTCATTACTAATTTCTCCACACACTAGAGAAGGTTTGTCTAAGAATGTTGAGGTACTGACATGACAATCTGAGTCAATCTGAGTTTTAGATATACCGAACGATCAAATTATACATTTGTTCTGTAGGGAGAGGGAAAATGAAGTAAATGCATACCTACGGATTCCAAACTCAAACAGTACACAATAAATCAAAATTCATATTTCTACGTCAATTGCGCTGTTGAGTTATGATTTTTCGTAACCCTGACAATCATTTAGAAGTATATAAATGTATGTCCAAAAGATGGAGATAAACTCGAATTTCCGCATTAAGATGAGTAAATATTAAATGAATTGTTACTGAGGTCAAAGCTGCCAATATGAATTTCAAGTTACAGCTGGCAATATAAATTAAAAGCAAACAAATAAACTGAATACCCCCAAAAATGTGAATAGTTGAACTATGAAGAAATATGCAAGCAAGACTATAAGTTAAACAATGGGACAGAAGCATTTATGCAGTTGAGGTCATTTGTATGCCGCAGAAAAATCATTGCTTTTGCATCCATTTTCGAAGCGGTTCCATAAAGGTTGTATAAATTAATTACGTGACATTCTGATTACACCATTGAACTTTATTATTACTATTATTATTATTATTATTATTATTATTATTATTATTATTATTATTATTATTATTATTATTATTATTATTATTATTATTATTATTATTATTATTATTATTATTATTATTATTATTATTATTATTATTATTATTATTATTATTATTATTATTATTATTATTATTATTATTATTATTATTATTATTATTATTATTATTATTATTATTATTATTATTATTATTATTATTATTATTATTATTATTATTATTATTATTATTATTATTATTATTATTATTATTATTATTATTATTATTATTATTATTATTATTATTATTATTATTATTATTATTATTATTATTATTATTATTATTATTATTATTATAATTATTATTATTATTATTATTATTATTATTATTATTATTATTATTATTATTATTATTATTATTATTATTATTATTATTATTATTATTATTATTATTATTATTATTATTATTATTATTATTATTATTATTATTATTATTATTATTATTATTATTATTATTATTATTATTATTATTATTATTATTATTATTATTATTATTATTATTATTATTATTATTATTATTATTATTATTATTATTATTATTATTATTATTATTATTATTATTATTATTATTATTATTATTATTAATGGTGGTGATATTAGTATCAAGTGTCACAAAATTACTTATTAATTATCAATGTATCACAGTTAATACACAGCTAACGTGATTAAGCTACTAAATTCTTTTATTTTTATAATATCTTCTATTTACTTCAAGATTGTCATAATAGTATTTTTGTAACAGCTGGATAATGTTAATAATAATGGCAGACTAAAAGTTTACCATTCTGACAGTAGTGAGTGTGAACAATTTTCACCGAGTGTCTTATTAATATTGCTCAAGAGTTGGATGTAATATTTTATGCAATCTTAATATTATAAAAATTGTAGAAGTAAATCATGTAATAATTAGGATTCGTAGACAATGAGAGCATTTTTTATGAGACACCAACTTTCCTCCGTGCAGTTAATTTATCTGTTTTATCACCTGGCACGTTGAAAGGATAAACAAGACTACCACTTCTAATGTATTTCCTTCCCGGGAAATAAGTGAGAAATCTTTCGGATTACGATTCATTATCAGCATAGCACGGTAAATATTTAATTCTGATCTTAACTATTTTGAATTTAAAATGCGAGAGGATTTACTCTTCGTTGGGCAGTGAAGGTTTTTAAGTTCGTTGGAATATTACACAATTACTTCATTGTTGCTGTAATAGCTCGGTAATTTTCAATACAAGCTTCAATTATGCAGGATACTGAATACAGTAGCAACTCATTTGTAATGCTAACATTGCATAAATATGTGAAATGGAAAAGATAAATACACGGTACAAATATAATGTAATACTTTGGTGGTTCAAATAGCAGAAAACAGCTGATAAATGAAGTACGATTTAAAAAGAAACACCTAGCATGTCCGGAAAGATATAAGCTCCAACAAATATTTCGAAAACGACCAGCTATGCAAGGAAGTGTTTGAAATGAATTGCAAGTTTTAATAAGAGCTGGCTTTTTCTTGTTAACTTTTTGTTATGTTATTTATTTGGCAAATATATAAAATTCAAAGATAGTTTTCAGCAGCTGTTTAAAACAATAACACCTAATTAGGGATGGGTCGATGCCAGTAATTCTCGATCCGATACACGATATTTTCCACAATACCCAATACTTGGATATTTGATACCACCATTTCTACTGCTATGTAGTTTCAATACCAAGTAGAATTTTGGGAGAACTGTGTAATGAGAATGAAACTAGTTAGGTACGCATATTTGATGATTAGGAAACGGATTTCATTACGGAGGGGATTCGGTACGTAGGCCACCCTGCTGGGCCCATTGTTCTTATGCCCCCAAGTGGGGGCATCCCCGAGAGAAAAGATGGCCGATCCAAGGAGCCATGACAGTACAGGGAGCAGGGTCTCTACAGTTTATTTGGAGAGAGACTTCCCCCGACAGGCCAGGACAATGCTCTCCTAATGCGGGATGGCAACGAGTCCAGCAGCCGAAACCCCAAGGTTCCAGGCAGGCGATCCGAGCCCCATAGGTCCCTGGCTGGCGGTCCCGTAATGATCCGAGCAGAGGAGCGGAGACCGGCAACCGACCTTCCGGAGGAGGAAGTAGTTTTCCTCAGAACATATCACCCTCTATGCACCGCCGAAACACCCGCCGACACTTCTAACCTGAAAGAGACCACCAGATGAAAGATGATATGAAATGATAATGGAGATGAAATGGAGGGCCAGGAAATGTGGGGGATGTAATTAACCTACCCAGCATTCGCCTAGCGACCCGGGAAACCGCCCGAAAAACCAATGGGTCAGGTAGGTCGGCCACGGGAATCGAACCCGGGCCTCCCGAACGCGGACCACAGACGAAACTGCCTGAGCCATCCCGCTTGGTTGCATATTTGATGAGACAAAATTTAAAACCATCAGTGTACTTATTTTTAAACGCTACATTAGATATTTAAAAGAAAATATGTTTTTGAAATAGTTCACTGTTATAAGTTCTTGTTGAAGCAAATATATTGGCGATCAAAGAGGTCCACTTTGGCGCGACAGTTTGATGCAAATGTAAATAATGGTGTTTAGCTCAGGGTAAAGCAATGAGTTAAGCTCAGGGTATGCGTGGATATGTATGAGAAGGATAGTTTAATGACACTGGAATGCCCGTTTCAACCTGGTTTAATGACTGCTTCTTTTATCAGAACATCAAACTTGAAGTTGCCGACCAGGATTACCAATATCACTGTTTGGAGTTACTGAAGGCGGAATACTTATTACTCGATAATACTTAATTAGTTACGTATACACCGACAAATATCTTCTCTCAACACTTCTGGTCTGCCTCGACCAAGACAGAGGAAGTTGACCGCCCTAATCGGCTCCACGTCTCGGACTGTCCTCACAGTTGCGCGTGGAGTGTGTAATTTTCTCTTTCTCGAAGCCCTTTATACACACAAATATTCCCTTTGCGACAATTTTGTCCATTGTCATTATTAGGGGTCCGAAGAATACCTTTACAAACAAAGTCAAGTGCTATCCATTCAGGATTCTTACTAAGAAAACCCTTTTTCTCCCGTGTCTTTTGTTAAACAACTGAACCAACTCCGTTGGTATTCAACCCAACTGCACCTGTTCGTGTCGTAACAAACCTACAAGACTCCTTTGAAATCCATTACGATTCTTTATACATTGCAATTCTTAATTTAGGTATCATTGTTAAAAAATACTAGCATTTTCACTCCTTTGAGGCCAAGTTTACTTCTTTTTCTGTTATATAGGAGTCTTGTTGTGCTAAATAGTCTTTCAGAGAACACTGTTGCAGGTAGAATACACAAATATTTAGCGGCATTTTTAGCTTTGGAAATTTTGAATTTATTTTACAGCAGTCCAGTACACCAGAAAGGAGATGACAAATTGTTGAGTTGTAGTAATTTCTTCTTGCAAACTGTTAACTGGCAGTGAATCTGAAGGACGATTATTTTCGTGCATAATGTTATTGCACCACGTTTCTGGGAATTTCTCGAGCTTTGAAGAAGGTGACATCTAAAATAAAAATTGAAAAGTTTGTGAACTAATCGATTTTTAAGAGCATATGGGAGGAGAGAACAGAAGTTC
Organism: Mantis religiosa; assembly: GCA_030765055.1. Taxonomy (NCBI): domain Eukaryota; kingdom Metazoa; phylum Arthropoda; class Insecta; order Mantodea; family Mantidae; genus Mantis; species Mantis religiosa. The sequence continues at coordinate 97,936,332 of CM060949.1, forward strand.
AGCTAGTGCTGGTCTCTGTTATAACTGCTAGCAACAGACTGAACACTTTCAAGCATTCAGTTATACGCTTGACGCCTTCTAATTGGTTAACATTTTCCTCTTATTACGTACATATTCTTTAAAATGTTCAAATGGCGGCATTAATATCGTGTGACTGTAAAATAAAATAAAAATTGCAGAATCACCACCGACGTGCTAAAGGAGAGAGTGCTTTTCGATACGTTGAAGAACATAAAATATAATGAACTATTTTCCGTCTGAATTTTGAAAATTTATTTCAGAAAATGTCGTAGAAATATACGAATATTTTAAAAGATTTAAATCAGAAGTATTTACCACGGCTTTGTTCCTTGGATAACTTTATTTATAAATACATACACATTGTTATTTTTTCCCCAGATGTAACTTTCAGGGTGTCAAGGAGCTTCAAGTTGTGTATTCCAATATTGATTACTTGATTAAAAATGAATGCTTTACTCTAAGGTGAAGGTAGAGGAACTCAAATCAACAATATCTGTTTCTCTATTGGAACAAGTAAATAGTCAGATGTAATACTGAAATATCAGAAGCTGTTATGGTCATGTACTTACTAAGAAGGCTGTAAGCTAGTGATAGTATCAGCGTCAGTCTCGTGAAGCCCATCCTGGTGGATCGTGCTATAGAGTGGCATTCAGGCCTTTATTAAATATCCTTCACTTAATTGACTGAACTTTAATGGACATTTACGGAGGTTACGGTTTGAGCTTTTCTATGAATGCATAATTTTATGGACTAGTCAAGAGGAGCTGGAAACAAGTATGGAAAGTATGCGTTCTTTGCAGTATCCAGTGTAACGGAATTTTGTAAATATTCATAGCAAATTATGACTATCACGGGGGTCATTTAATGTGGCCTCTCGTGGCTACTAATTGCATTCTCAGAGCTCTTCTTCAGGAATCAACATTTTGAACTATTTTCTATTACCAATTAAACTTTTTTTCATTAAACAATTGCTGTTCCAACTCAAATTATTTACATTATTAGTTAGCAAGATGTTCTCGGAGGAATATATTTTGTTCCTTTTGGACAGGAAATAATTCACGAAATTTAATTAATATTTTTCAAAACTTTCGATTTTTTCGCTCTTGGTTAACAAACGATTTTGATTTATTGCGGTCCTTACTTTTGATATTCAGGGTAAATTTATGTAATTATTTTTTACTGTTTTCTTTAACACCTTTTTAGCAAATTTACGGTTGCATTGCTATGTTATTGTGTGTGTGTGTGTGTGTTTTTTTTAAATTTACGTCCCCCAACGTTAAGTCATATCGGACGGTGAATGAATTGGGTGAAATGATGCTCAAATGAGTCCAGGGTACATGGAGCTTAGAGTTATCCGACATTCGTCTTGAAGGATAAGGGAAAACCGCAGAAAAAACCTTATCCAGGCAACTCACCCTGACCGAGATTCGAACTCGGTACCTCTTGAACGTGAGGCAGAACGTTACCATCTACGCTACCGAGGCGGGCTGTTACTGTGGTGGAGATGTACTACATCACTACCTCACAAGATTATTAAACTCAGGTAATTCTGAACGATACGTAAAAATTTTATTTTTGTAATTTATTTAGCATAATATTCTGACTTATGAAACAAGCCTTTCCCACTTTATTCAGTATAAAACTCATGAAATACATCTTTTCTTAACGTCGCACAATAAAACACATAAAGTACCAATTGCCTTTGCTGTTTACTTTGTCTTCTGTGATGATCTAGCACACAAATATTTTAAATATATATGTAGGAGAAACAGTTGAGTGCATACGGAGGTGTCTGAGAAAGGTTTCTGCAGAATCCTTCTCCCCATGAAATTTATGGTGTTCGTGGAGTCTGACGTCAGGAGTTCATGTTGTGGTGGTTCATGTTGTGTCTTCTTTATATTTTGTATGAGATGAAAATCACAGGGTGAAATGTCAGGAGAGTGTGGTGGATGCTTCAGTCACCTTCTCTTTCACACAAATACACAACTTTGACGTGTATTTTTTGTTCCTTATGTATCTCTAGCACGCACCATTTCTGCTGTTATTAAGCCCTCTGACATACACACAGTTTTACCCCTTACAAGGAACCAATTTTGAGGACACCTCCAATATTCACACATGAATTACTTCGCTACCTATTCCACAGACCATCGTTTCACAGCTTGACGACTTCTAACCACGGAGCTTATAACTTACCACACATCTATGGATTGCTCATTCGAGTCATACAACTCGACTAACCCACTGATTCCTGAAGTACTTCACGGCGCCAACTCCTCTCCACGGAGCTACACCCGTCGACCGACGTTCGAAGCTCGAAACACCACAAGCTCTAAAATTCTCACTACTGTCCTCTGTAGGCCTCGCATCAGCTTTATATACCTATTGCGCGCGGGAGATGTTTCTGGAACTGGAAACCTCTCAAAATACAGTCTCGAAAGTTCTTTAGTAAAGTAATTATGTTTATGTTTCCAGAACGTTCTAGCATATAATGCGCTATTTTCGTTTGCATTAGAAAGTAGCTTTCTCTACGTTTTAGTCATTCGTGCTGACTGTGGTACAATGTTTTCGAATAGAGAATATCTGGACATGCTGTTGGTACACGGAGAAGCGCAGCAGAATGCAACCTCTATAGTCTGTACCAACAGAGTATTTTTTGTTGTTATAATTAACATCCTCCAACGTTAAGTCATATCGGACGATGAATGGAATGGGTGAAATGATGCTCAAATGAGCCCAGGGTCCATAGAGCTTAGAGTTACTCGACATTCGTCTTTCAGGATAAGGGAAAACCCCGGAAAAAACCTTATCCAAGTAACTCACCTTGACCGAGATTCGAATTCGGGACCTCTTGAACGTGAGGCAGACATGCCACCACCACGCTACCGAGGCGGGCACAGAGGTTTCTGTGGTAATATATAGGGGCGTCTAGAAAGTAAGTTCTGTTTCAATTTATCTCCGCTGCAGCGCTGCGATCTCAGTTCCGCACATGCGCGGTAGACGCCCTGTATCAAGGAGAAGAAACGTGCGCCATTGTGAGATCGCTGTCCGCCACGTACGTTTTGTTGTGCTTGTTTGCAATGTCGGTTTTATTGAAAATCCCGCCGCTTTTGAAATCAGAACTGATATTCGTTTTCTGAATGCTAGGAAAGTGAAACCAATTGAAATTTATCGGTAAATTTGCGATGTCAAAAGGTGTTGTGTTTCTTCACGACAACGCACGACCACACACTGCAAATGTGACGAAAAACATCCTACAGGGATTTGGCTGGGACGTGTTTGACCACCCCCCGTACAGCCCTGACGTCGCTCCTAGCGACTTACATCTATTTTTGCATCTCAAATATTTCCTTGGCGGTCAACACTTCATCAATGACGAAGAGCTGAAAGAAAATGTTTACAACTGGTTGAAGACATAGGCGGCAAACTTCTATGAAGAAGATATACAAAAAGTTGTGCCTCGCTATGACAATGCCTGCAAAATTTCGGCAGTTATGTGGAAAAGTAGTTTATGAATTGTAGAACTTTGTGCAATAAATAATTTTTCTGTATCTGTACACAATTTAATTTTATTACCAAACAGAACTTACTTTCTGGACGTACCTCGTATATCACGCATTTTTAGCTCTCAGAAACAGAGAGCAAGACACCACATTCATGAAAAGATCGTCCAGTCTGTGACTAAGTCATTCAGCATTCACGCTATGGAACGTGAGTGCCATTCACAGGCATTTTAATATTGGCCAATCTTCCTAGTAGAGAATATTATATCATGCAAGGTTCCACCCTTATCCACCCCTTAAGTTCCTTCCACCAGGTGCCACTGCAGCTGGACGATGCACAGAGAGTGAAGTTCACTAAGTAGGTCAGACAACAAAGTAAACAAGATCCACATTTCTTGGCAACTGTATTATTTAAAGACGAAGTAAGTTTCCACAACACAGGTCATGAAAATCGCTACAATATACATAAATGGACCAATATAAATCCACAATGAACGAGAGATAGCTTTCCAAGTCTTATAGTGTTTTAGCCTTTGTGCTGGTATACTGTTGAATGTCTAACAGGCCCTTGTTTTTATGATGGCCAGATCATAGGAATAGCTATGCCCACGTCCTATAAAATTCGCTGCCTACTCTACTGGATGAAGTGTCGTTGAAGAACTGATATTTGGTAGCAACATGATGGGGCGCCAGCTCATTCGACCCTTCATGTAACGGCTTACCTCAATGTCACCTGCGCTGAACCATGGATCAAACGGCATGGTCCAATACAGCGGCTCCTCTGTCCGCTTCTTTGGTGTGGATGGAGGTAGCATGTGTACTTCACATTCAAGAGGTTTCACGTTCGAAACGGTCAGTATGAGTCATCTGGACAGGATTTTCCCCTTATCCTGAAAGAAGATTGTTGGATAATTGAGGCGCTCAGGATAATAAGGCAGACCTAAACTGACACTGAATTTTGAGATAGAAGCATGACCGTGTACAACTGCCGTCTACCTTACATGTGATGAAGTATCAAAGGAATTGAGGTATGTCAAAGCTTTCATTTTCCATCTTTAAAATTTGTCGGTAGTGGAAACGAACACATTCTCGGTGTAAAATGGCATATCCCAACTATTGAGTGCATTACTTTATGACCGTTACACGTGCATGGCATTGAAGTGAACGGTATGGCGCCTATCGTTGTATATGTTATTCCTGAATCTCCACAAAATATCCACAAAAAAGGAAAGAAACAAGTGAGAAAGGCAACTGAATGGGTAATAAACAAAAGAGAGCTGTACAGAAATAGTGGTAATTCATTCAGGTAATGATGTAAATAAAGTATAAAAAAGTAAATAAATACCAGCTTGAAGACGTTCAGGTTGATAAACCCATCCGAAAATTAAGAATAAAGTAGGGATTAATCTAGCTTAAAAAAAGAAATTATATTTAATCTATAATTAATAAAATGAAGAGGGAAGACTGTTGACGTACATAATGTTATCACTTTAAACTTTGCAATTAGAAAAAAGAAAAAAAAAAAAAAAGAAAAAGAAAGATTGATCGTGCTTCCTTGCTTTTACGTAAGGTTACATTTGTTACTGTGGATCATGATCATCCTGATATTGTTAAATTTGGTTTATGCTATTCTAGCTCTGAAGTGTATTAAAATTAATTTTAGGAAAAGAGGTAAAAAAGTTCACATGTTTCATGGTTTAAGTTACAGCAAAAGTACAGTGAACAGAGTAAGATAAATAAATGACCTGATGAGATTATTGAAATTAATAAAGAGTTAATAAAGAGTTTTATAACAGCCATGATGATACTGATGACTAAAAATGTGAAGGTTTGGAAATAAGCTGTATTAGACATTTCAAGATGTTAAATGAAGGGAAATATCTGTTTGACACTATTTTTTCTGTTTTGTATTCTTTGTTGTAATAAACAACAAAAGGTCAAGGAAACTATAAGTCACAATGGTTCAAGAATCTGCACATAGATTTGAAATTGCTTAATTTAAATACCCAGAAAATATCAAATGGTAATGTTAACTACTTTTTATGTTTTGGAAAAAAAAAACAACAGAAAATTACATTTGCCTCAAAATGAACTTTGGTTGGGATCTGCCGTTATTATTGTAAGAGTCTCAAGCTCAATTCTAATTTCTATGGACCTTGCGCTCATTTGAGCATCATTTTATGTATCACTCGTATGTCTCATTTGCCATAGACTTTAGAGCATGTCGTCATGGCTTGTCTTTTAATGATCTTGCACATGCCGTATTAGAATACACGTTTATGCCCATCAGGATGTCTTTGAAATTTCTATCGATTCTTGCATGTAGTAGGTACTATTTAAACCAAGTCTATTGCACCAAGTCCTTTGCTAATAATCTTTCGACACAAGAAACTTACTATTATTCAGTTCTGAATAATATTGTCGCGGCGCTGGGCATAAACGTTTCGGCACAAATCGATAATAGACGGCGGATAATGTTTCACGAGCTTGCATGAGCAGTTAACGATAACGCGGCGAGTGATCACAGAGGTGGCAAACAATGTTATCTCAGATAAAGGACTCGCCGCCACAGATAGGGTTTCGTGTCTGGAAACTTCTAGAGATATCTCGATTGACGGAGAATGGTTGCTTTTCTTGTTTGTGTGGGAATGTTCTCGACTTATGAATGGACACGTCAGCAGAGTAGTGGGAAACAGTTGTTGTAAACAAGAGTGAGTAAGCAGTAGTTGTGTACAAAGAGTGTTGTAACGAGAACTAATGTAATCAGCTGTCACGGTTTGTTATTTTCATCGACCTTGGTAGACTGATGGTGTATGTAACATAATGCTGCTGTAATCTATAAGAGTATTTCTACGAAAATAAAGGAGATTTTTAATTTCTGCAACTCGGCCTTTTAATTGTATGAACCCACAAAGTTACAATATCTTCCATTTCTTTATTGTTATTTCCAACGTCTTTGGATGTGACGAGAGGTCTCAAGGATTTACCAAATCAGTGAGATTATTTCAGTAAATGGAGACTTGGTTCAGTGAAGCTGATGTTCTTCCAGAGCAAGTTAACACCTGTGTTTCTTGAATACAGGGTGAATAACGCTTTTATAATTGTAGCAATCGTCCGAATCCATTGATCCTTGTTTACTGTAGTTTCGCCGATGATCTTATATTACCTTTTGTATTTTGTTTTATTTATCCAGAACCTCTTTTGTATGGACATATAAGATGACATATAAGATGATATTATAAGATGACTTCAAAAATCTATGTGAAATCTCTTTTATTCGTCATCTACTCGAACTTCAAAACATAAATACAGCTTGTAACTTCCATTCTCATATGTTGCTCCGTATGATGTGTTAATTTGGTTTCTCTCCTTCCGAATTTTACAGATAGATTTTAATTTTGTCATTTTTCTCCTCTTTGGATGAAGTATTAATATTCCTTTTATGTTTTCGCCATTTGTGTGATGCAATATAACAGAAATATTCGTATTCTGTATTTTCTCTTTCAGTGAAGTGGTGTTATTCTTTTTCTGTGTTTTCAGTATAGAGGATGTTAATGAATTACACCGAAATAATATCAGGGATTGTAGACGTGTCTAATATAAGGCAATGCATGGTCTGCGGCTAAACACAATTCACTTAATTGCTTTAACATAATTGGCATCAAATGCTGATAAATTTGTATAAGCAATGAGTAAAAAGTATGGAACAATAGGAAGAACAGAGGCGGATATGAGGATGTTAGGCGCTCAACTGCGAGGCCATCAGTGCCCAATATGGAACAATGCTTGAAACTTTGTTGTTAAGCTGTAAGATATCAACATGTTTTCATATTATTATGATTGTGAATAGGGCGTGACTTTTGTTTTAATGGCAACATTTCTTTTTCATTTATTTTTGGTCCTCAGGTCTCCGATCGTACAGATAGATGGTTTTTTGAACTGTAATTTAAATTTATTAGGATGTATTACAGCACATGAAATTTAAACCAAGAAAACGCACTAATAACAAAATTAGTGGTGCTGTGTTGTAACACATGATGAATTCACTTTAAAAGGTGCTCAAAATATCCATTAATTAACCTAATAGTGGTTTACTATATGAAGCCCGGGCCTTAAAGTACTTACAAATTATAAGTCGCCATTAAGGTAGTTGTCTCATGTGTTTATGAGAACTCCTAAGTGGTTTACCGGGGAAATACGAGTCAGTTGGAGAATTTAATGTCATGTCGGCACGTTGGCCATAGTAGCACAATGGTAGTGCGGCTGGACGGAAACCAGAAGATCCGTGGTTCAAATCCCGGCTATGGCATTGAATTTTTCAGTCTGACTCTACGTTTCCACTATCCTCTATTTACTACCAAACAATTTCAAAGACTGTCTTTGTAAATACTTAATGTTTCCAGCAACACTGTTCGCCTGATCAGCTGTGTTTCTTGCCTAATTATTCACTTTAACTCTTCAAGATCTCTTGGTTCTTGTAAACTCCCCACTTCAAATATCCTCACAAGAAAAAGTCTAAGGGGTTCAAGTCACGAGATCTCGGTGGTCATTCAATACTTCCTCTTCTGCAAATCCACCGTACTGGAAATTCATGATTTAGTTAACTCACCACCTGTGTTCCATAAGTGCAGGGACACCATCCTGCTGAAATAAGATTATTATTTTGAACTCCTCCTCCTTCTTCAGGGAATAAAGTAGCACAAGCAGGAATTATTTCATTTTGTAGAAGACGTAAATACATTTCAAAATTTAAGTCACCATGAATGTAAAATGGGTCATATCCGATCATCATTAGTATTTCAATTCGTTATCTTTCTGTAAGTTGTGCCATGACTAATTGCTGCCCACCTCGGTAGCGTAGATGGTAGCGTGTCTGCCTCACGTTCAAGAGGTACCGAGTTCGAATCTCGGTCAGGGTGAGGTACCTGGATAAGGTTTTTTTCGGGGGTTTCCCTTATCCTCAAAGACGAATGTCGGGTAACTCTAGCTCCATGGATCCCGGACGCACTGAGCATCATTTCACCCATTTCGTTCATCGTCCGATATGACTAAATGCTGGAGGGCGTAACAAAAAATGACTAATTGTTTTCAGGAAGATTTTGTAATGAAGTAAGCATTGTTGTCCTTATTAGCTTAGCTTCGTTCTGTATTTATTCAATCCAAAGCCACATATTGAAGTAGCCTACTGTATTGTTTAATTCAAAACCTTCTCAATTTGAAGTAATTGTGCGTTTTCCTTTGCTCAGTATACATGCATTAAGGTCCTAATAAATTTAAATTCCGGTTTGAAAGGGTTTTTGTTTGTATGTTCTGAGACTTGAGAACTGAAGGAGTGAAGAAAAAGGAATGTTGCCATTTATTTTATAAAAAGCTCACACCCTTTATTTGTAGTCAAAGTCATGTGAGGGCATGCTGATATATTACAGCTTTTCTAAAAAAAATATCACTTCATAGAGTTGCAACAGCGGGGTTATAGGCATTGTTCCATACTTTTTACTCACTCTGTATAAACATTCCCTTTTGACGGATATGAGAAACTGTACCTCGGGACTCAAATCAAGACTTGTGGGCCACATGTTTAATTGGAATATTTGGCAAGGAAGAGAGGAGTATAAAATTTCCACATCCTCTTTTTTCACTAGGGCTAGCAGTACAAAATATTTCAATTTTTACTCAGCTGACTTTGAAACTTATTTATGTCTAAAAGTAAAAGGGCTATATACAGAGTAGCGAGAGATTATATCAATCAAGTCGGCACTCGAATAAGAATTCACTGATTTGTTAGATGTGATAGCAGGAAATGATCATGTTTGAAAATGAGTGAAAAGGGATTGCAAACTACGCTCTATTACTAATTTTAGCAGTGGCGGAAGGTGAGCATTTTTCTTGGTGGGGCCAGATGCTTGTAATGAAAGTATTGTTATACCTTTTGAAACAGGCCATCTTTAGTTGCATCCCCAAAAACACTGCAATAGCAGAAACGTGTCAAGACATTACATTTTTAGACATCAAGTAGCTAATAATATAAGATAAAATAGAATTCATTAAGGGACTGTTACTTGTTCAAGAGCTGAACACGTCTATTCTTCTCGGCGGCAAACTTTTAAATCACTCTATTGCTGAAGTTAGGGATTTCACAAATTTTCTCTTTGTGAATGGAACAAACAGCCAAGGAATTAAGCTGTCTTGGCCCATAGTGTTCCTAAGGAAATATTTAATTATTTTCAATTTACTGACACTTTTCTCTGTCTCGGCTCTGGGAACTTGAGTTGTTAATGCAATTTAATGCGTTTTGTGTACTTCAGAAAATACACTTCTTCAAAGATGTGTTGTATCAAAAGTCTGTTGAGTTCACTGACTAAAGAAATACTTTTGTATGTATCATTATGATAAATCACTAACAGCTTATTTTTTTAACTTTTAGTAGGTGATAATGGGATTATAATTTTATGCAAATTTTTTACAAAGTCAGCAGAAAAATTTTCTCTGACATTGAAACATTTCTTTGAGTCAGTAATTCCAAAAGTATTGAATATATGAGACTGTTGGAATTGTCCTTTCACTCAGTTGACCACTGTATCGTACTTTGCTATCTGAATTCAGGTTGGCTGCAGAACTGAAAGTTGGTCGCTTTCTCGAGGGAGAAGCAATAACATCAACCTGGTATCGTCTACGTTCTTGCGCATTTCAGACACAGCTGATTCTAAATACTGCATAGGATTAGATACTGTAACACTGTCGACAATTTGCATCTGAATTGTGTTCTATGGAATGTCAACATGTTTCATAATGTCGTAGAAAAAATTCTGAAGAAACAAAAATTCTCGATTATTTAGTACTTCAAACTAAGAGCTTCCCGTATTGTTACATCATCTCACCCATTTACCTGCTCAATCTTCTCAAAACGTTGTAATGAATAAAGTTTGTTTTCATGAACGCTGTAAGTTCCATCTTATTGTAGAAGCAGCTGGAATGCGTTTGTTGCAAACTGAACACAACAGATCACTGCGTTTTTTTTTATACTATCCACCCGAGTTTTTGAACTCGCTGGATTTGCTAGGATTGCCGCCTTACAATCTTCAATTAAAGGTCGGCTCGGTGATCATAATGTTGCGAAATATCAACCAACCACATCTTTTTTTTTCTGCGGCCTTTTTTTGCAGCCTTTTTTTTTGTTAACTTAAGCTACTTGCTTTTATTTTTGAAGCGAAATAGGGAGGAAGGGAGGGACAAGGAGAGGGAGGAAGGGAGGGGACCGATTTTTATCTTTATTTTATTGTACCTCACTGCTTTACATGTAGGGGAATGATGTCCGAAATTGATATTATTCTGCCTATATCTCTTAAACGTGCAGTATCCACGGTTTGAAGGGTGCAATTTTCTTGAGCTGGATCATTGTCCATCACTCTTCGCGCAAAAATCGTCTGAGCAGTGATACTGAACAATCACTTGGCGTGTCCAGTGTGTTTATCCAAGTAAATGTACCCATTATTAGCCAGAGCAGTGCACGTTGTAATGAAGGGTTCACCTTAGGAAGATTCAGATGTAATATATCTTCATGTGAAGCATCCCATCCGGCAGGTATCCAGCTATTACATTTGTCTAGCACCCAGTTCCATATATCAGCCTTTCCGGAACATACCATCACCCGATGCGGAAGTGAATCTGCTTCCGAGCAAATAGGGCATCTTGGGCAGTTAGCCATTCTGTGGCGGTACAGTTTGTCTGCGGTTGGAAGAAGTTCATTGACAATTTCATACGTCACCGCTAACCATGTGGTGTTCAGTTGCTGACAGCCAAAACATTTCGATATGCGCTGCCAGGGCAGCTGCGGATATTTTATCTGTACCTGTGGGGTGATTCTAACTGCTTGACGAAGATAAGCATAAATGTTCCTTACTGTGCACTTATCACCATCTATTGAGTGCTCCGGGGGTAACCGCTCCAACGCGTAATACGTGTCCCGTAAAATCTCGGGTACCTTGCCTCGTTGTCCTTGGCGCCAAAAATCCATGTGCGTGCGTTGTATCATGGTGTCCACGGGATCACTCTGATTATTTAGGGCAAGCAGAAGCATTTTGATCATCAACGCTTGCGACTGGAGAGCCACCTCTATTAATCCCCAACCACCTTGCCCCTTCGGGAGACGTAGTTGCGCCCGCGCAACACGGTAGAGCTTCCCTATCCAGATGAAATAGCCCAATATCTGTTCTATCCTCTGGGAATCCCGCTTTGTTGGTGGTAGCACGTGTGCAAGGTACCAAATCCTGCTGAGCGCGAAACTGTTACAATATCGTATACTTTGTACCAAATTCAACATCCGGAGTTTCTGCTTGTACATCATCCCACGCAGTACATTAATCCGGGTCGTCCAGTTATATTCCCTCCTGTCCGTCTCGCTATCACTAAAGTAAACTCCCAAAATCTTCGTGCGCCGCACCATAGGTATTCCTAAGATGGATGTGTCCGGCGGATCTGGTCCAATGGCTAAAATCTCGGACTTCTGCATATTAAATGTCATCCCTGTCGATCCCTCGTACTCTTGTAAACAATCTCTTAAGCGAGGACTGTCTTGGGGGGTGGTAACTATTACCGTAATATCGTCTGCGTAGGCCCTCACAACCATTCGCTGCCCATATATCTCAAGTCCATCAAGTGTAGATTGCAGCTGTCGGAGTAGTGGGTCAACGTACAGGGAGAATAGCATCATCGACATGGGACATCCTTGTCTGACTGAGCGTTTAATCGGTATAGCAGACGTTAAATAACCATTGCAGAGAACTTTTGACGAGGCACCAGCATACATGGCTCGAATCAGGTTGCAGAATTTATCAGGCACTTTTAATTCCATCATACGTCTCCACAAACCGTCATGAACAACGCTGTCAAAGGCCCTTTGGAGGTCCAAATTAATAATCGCTGCAGACTGATGTTCCTGTGCGCAATGCAGTATACATCCTCTCAAGGCAGCTAACGTATTTTGCAGGGTCGCTCCCTTCTTTACTGCGGCCTGGAACTCGCTAATGCTATATGGTAGTATCTTTTGCATACGACCAACAATTATTTTAGCGAACAGTTTGTAATCACAGTTTAACAGCGTGATCGGTCGATACTCCTGTAAGGACTTGGGTCTAGCCACCTTCGGAAGTTGTACCACTATCCCATCTGCAAATGTGCGTGGTAAATGCTCTGTATTCCACATTTCCTGAAAGACTTGTAACAGTTCGTTCTGGATGTGACACCAACATTGCTTGTAAAATTCATATGGCAAGCCATCAGGTCCTGGGGAGGCACGCAATTTGGATTTTTGGATTATTTCACGTAACTCTGATTTGGACAGCGACAGCGTGTCCTGTTACAATTCTTCCGGTAGCTCTGGTAGGAATTTTGACATATATGCCTCTACTTTGTGTGCGAGATCTGCGGGGTCGGTGAATCGTTGTGCGTAGAAATTGTTCACTTCACGAATAATTTCGGCTGTAGTGGAAACCTCCCGTCCATCTATTTCAAGTTGAGTAATTAGCTTCCGGCGACCATGATTACGTTCCTTTGCCAAATGAAAAAAACTTGCCTGCTCCCCATGCAGCACTTCCTCCGAGTGTACTCTGGCCAAATATCCCTGAAGTTGTTGTGTTTTACGAGCTTTTATATGTTCTTTGATCTCCCGCACTAGTTGCAGAACATTGTCTCCCTGCTGTTGGCGTACGTGCAGCTCGTGGAGGATTTGGAAGTAATATTCCATGGTTTCTCTTCTAGCCAGCGCTCGACGAACGGCAGCAGCCCGAAAGAAGTTTCGTAATGTAGGTTTGGCTTTACACACCCACCAGTCGACTTTGTTTGGTGCACGCGCAAAGGATTCCCGCAATCGTGACCAGCAGTCCTGGAAATCAGTCATCACTTCCTCATCGGTAAGCAAGGAGCAGTTAAGTTTCCAGTAACCTCTGCCTCTATTGCAGCTCGCCGCCCTGCCCTCAAGTGCATGTATTAGAGCGTTATGATCACTAAATGCCACCGGCATTATTTCTGTGCGCTGAAGGCGGGGTAAGAGTTCAGCCGTAACATACATGCGGTCCAGTCGTGAAGCTGATGGTCCTCTCAAGAATGTAAATTGTACTGCTGAGCCGTGCTTATGTTCCCAGGTATCTGTCAGGTGCATTTGTTCTACTAGCTGTTGCAGAGTACTACACCCATTGACGGCACCCCGTTGATCTTTAGCAGCTAAAGTACAATTAAAATCGCCAACCAGGACGAACGGTGCACTTGATGGAATATGGGTCAAGATGTCTTGCCTAAAAAAATTTTCTCGCTGCTTTCGTTTATTACTGCCCGCAGGGGCGTAAATGTTCACCAAGGTAATGCCCTCATACACTGCTGAGATGGCTCTACCAGAGGGATGGAGCACGAAATTATGTAGTTGTAAACCTTGACGATACACAATAGCCGTACCGGTACCTTCCGGCCCAAGATTCGTCTCGTACTCGTAGCCATATAAGAAGTCCATATTATCAATATTCACCTCCTGCAAAAAGCAGATATCTATGTCATGATTTATCAAGAAGTCCCTTAAAAGTTTCTGTTTGACCACCTGTCGCAGTCCATTAACATTAAGCGAAGCCCAGATTTGCGCACCTATCGGCATTCAATGGGCTAGGAGCACATCCTTAGTGATGCCAGGATTTCGAAGAACCAGGAACCACTTTAATATCAGTTGAGCCTCCTTGAACAATGCCTGGGCACGACTCCTCTTTGGTAAGTTTAGCTGAACGTAGTTCTTCTTCATATTCATCACCGTCATCCACTGCCGGCCGCTTGACTGAGTCTATCTCTTTCCCTTGGATGGGAACCGGGGGACCACCTTTCAGGTGTAGCACATCCGGAGGTTGCTGTCGTGGTGGAATTCCTTGCACTTCCATCCTCTTGTGCTGACTTCTTAATCGAGGGTCGCGACCCGACAATGTAATGCCAACCTTTTGCCTTAACTGAGCGATTTCAGTATCAGATACCTCTACTTCTTCATCACTTACAACCTCCATAACACCATCCCGAGAACCCTCAGCTGGAGCAGTAACAGCAGATCTTTTAGGGGCATCCTGTGTCTCAACCATAGGCGTGATATCGTTGGCCACTGCAGACTTTTCGGACTCCGCCGGCTCTCTCGTTAGCTCCACTACTACCGGACCATTGTCTGCCTGTTGTGTAGGTTGCTCCGGCGGCTGGTCTTCTGTGGACGTACTCGTCGAACCTGCTGCGTACTCTCTACCGACAGCAGCAGCATATGAGTTAGCACCTGCTGCGACACTGAAGGTAACTGGACGGTTCCGTGGGTTGATGGGTAACCGCGTAGCACGAAGGGGGCACTCAGCTTTCAGGTGGGTAGTGGCATGACAGAGATGACAAGCTTGCGGTTGACCGATGTAACTGATTCCAATCAAATAGGTATCGATAACCAAGCTAGCAGGTATGTGACGTTTTAGTCCCATCTTCACAGCAATCACTCCGTTGTTAGTCGGAAGAAGATACTGGGAGCTCCATTGCTCTCTGCGTATGTCATACACTGTACCGCATTGGCTCAGCTGCTGCGACAACACAGCGAGGGGAACCTCCGAAGGTAAATTGAACACTCTAACATTCACTGTTTGCTGATCACCCGGTGTAATTCGTAACTTTGCCGTTTCTCCAGAGGCGTAGGTAAAGGTTTGTTCATCTTGATAACGGGCTAGGAGATTATCGTATAATACCGCCGAAATCACCTTCACATATATAGCACGTTCTCTTGTGTGCAGCTGGAGCGTGTCAACTTGATCCACTTGTAATCCCATGAAATTTACAAGCCACTGGTGGATTTCTAATGCAGTAGGTTTACTTGCCGTTGCTTCAAATTGAATTTTTAGTGTATTCACACGTTTGTACATCGCCATGATTACTTTTTAAACTCAAAACCGAACAGGTATAAATATACCCAATTCAACAAAACTACGCGCGAAGCGCTGAACTGTATACACGACAGCACAAACAAAGCCCGCTCGGCCTGGCGTTTACTACCGAACACAGCGGAAAGACAACCTCGCGGTATGCCAGTCACCGCACAACCCTAGTTTTGGTGAAGACGTGAAGAATATTCTGAATACACCAATGTTGGCGAAAAATAACTGATTTTATGTTTTAGAAACAAGCACATCCTGTAACCAAATTTAATTGGTGACCGTAGCAAGAGTCTTGGATCAAACTAGGAACACTCACTTGGCTACCTCTGAATACTGCGTCACCAGCGTAAGAGTTCTTTTGTTTCAATATTAAAATATTGCAACTTTGGTATCAAAAAATCACTGGAATACGAATACGAATCTCTTCAAAAGAAAGAAACCTTTCAACCGGTTTACGCCCTTTTATTTATCGCAAAATGATCAATTAACTGCGGCAAGCTATGTTCGTTGTTTCGTCAGGTTGCACAGAAAAATAATCGGCAGTATTTATGTCTTTCATTAATTCATCATTGTAAACCTCATACATATTGTGACTCTGTGAGTTCGTAGAATTAACAGTCCAAGTTGCAGAAATTCAAAATGCTCTTTATTTCCATAGAAACACACTTTGGTCAAGCCTTACAGTAGCAGAATTAAGTAACATACACAAATACAATCTTCCAAGGTCGCTGACCACAAACAAAAGCGTTCACTTACAGGCATACGATACTCAGTTCCGATTACACCCTCATTTCTACTCCGTTTACGACTGTCCCTTAGCGGGTCGCGGCTTCCTTAAATACCTCTAATCAAATTGCTAGATATTTCTGGAATATTGTGTAACAAACAAGAAATCGAAACTTTCAGTCAGCTATCTGTGTCTTTATCTGTTTCGTTAAGCTTTTATCTCCGCGCTGTTTTTATCTGTTTGAGCAAGTTCTTTTGTGCGCGTCAGCCGCGCTATCGCGATAATGACTCGCGACAATACAATCCGATAATTCACTCTGTTTGCTGATTGCTGTTTTTAATAGTGACGTCTCAGTGTTAGATAATGGGTTACACAAACTTGTATGTACTTACCCTGTTCAGCATATGTCTATTTTTAGTGACTAGTTCATTGTGTTTCTGGGTTGATATTTTATGTGCAGAATCAATCCGAGCAGCAATGAGATAGTTTCCAATAATTTAAATTGACAGGCTTTTGTAAGTGAAGTGCACGTGCCTCGTGTTTTGGAATTCGTTCACTCAAATGTTTCAAGTCCTTACAAGCTTACGTCGTCCTTCACCAAAAAATAACAAACAGTAAACGCAAAAGAAATTTCTTTCTCCTCACTTGCCATCAGCTACGATATCTTACCAAACCAACTGTTACACTAAGTTCTCTTTTTTTGCTATCTTATTACGTAAATGTAAAATTGTTCGGTTTATGTGCACCTAATTGTTTAATTTTAAGTTTTTTTTTCTTCCTTTAATAAATGAAAGGGATTTTTGAATAACTAATCCACCTTATTAATTTTAAAACATTACTTTGTCCACCGAACGATTTCAACGACAGTCACACTAATGCTAAACTTCATGTTAACGGGCGCCCCAAGCACTGCTGTACGAGATCCATGAGGAGGAGAGTAGGGGAGCGAAGGTGTTGACTCCTGACTGGAAAAGTGTAATAGAGAGGTGAGGAGTAACCATGGGCCTGTAATTTGGCCCAATGTTCTGCTTCGCTAAGGAGACTGGCCCGGTTGTCGTGTACAATACCCAGATTGCAAGTTACGGTAACAATTAATAACTATTGTGTGTAATTATTATTTCAATTCAATAAAATATATATTTTTTGTTCAAATTAAAAAAAAACAGCCCATTAATTGCGTGGCCTGCCCCTCTGACCTTTAAAATATAAATTTTAATATCGATAAACTAGTGTATGAATCTTTAAATATATATTAAAGGAATAAAGTGATGCGCCAATCCGCAGTAGAGAGTTGACCACAAAATTGTTACAAGAAAGGTGAAGTAGCTTAAGACTTAAAGGAGCGCATGGTTCGGGTGGAAAGTACGACAGCACCTAACAAGTGAAGGAGTGCCCTTCCTGTATAGGCTGTCCAAGAAAATTAGTGAGTCTAGTATTAATTTAGATTTATTTCACCAATTGAGGTATATGCATTCTCACGTTCCATTACTATTATTGACTGTCCCTTGATATTTAACAAGCTTGACAATGATTCACACATTGCATTAAACATTTATTTAATTTATTTCCCCAACGAGCACAACACACGAGGTCAGTAAGCCCAAACCGAAGTTTAGACATGATAACTTTACTCCTTTGGCACTAACCGTATTATCCACCCAGCTCCAGCCACTTAGTTCGAAGGCTCCAGGAACTCAGCTGAAGTAACTAGGGCCCATATGCAGTGTGCTGCTCCGGGCCGACAACTACGACAAGTCTGGCGAGCTACGAAATCCGCCCGATAATGTGGCGAGGGGTCGGCTCAGTGAATTTACTTATATAATCATTATTCAATAAGTTTAACAGCTAAATGCACTCCGTTGCCATTACTGTATTCAAGGGAAAAAATAATGAATTGCGAAGTCACTCAACTTATTCTTCTTAAGTGACTAAATGATCCTTTAATTGCAATTATTGCTTTATTATATAAGGGGCTGATTAAATTATTTAGTAATTTTATGTGCAATATGTTAGGGATTAAGAGGATAAAAGATTTCCTCAGGGTGGTTAGAAAGAATGCTCAAGGTCACAGAGGGAGTGAAGGAATATAAATAACCTTTTGCATAGCCTCACATTTTAATTTGACACATAATTTTGAAAAATATAATACCAAATCTTGACAGATTATTTACCTCTTAAATTTCTTTTTTAAAATTAATCGGTCGAGGAGACTTATGGAAAATGTGTTTTAGAAAATTAACGACAAACTGGAAGGGAGACAGGAACCAATTGTCATCTTGACTTACTTATGTCAGATTATGAAAATTGATCGTAAACATAGATACTGACATGATTCATGTCTAACGAAAGTTCTTATCAGTCACAATTTATATGAATGGTGCAATAATGTGAACGAATGAGTGAAGTAAATCATTATATTGTTTTCTCTGTTTGACACTATACGAAGCATAAATGTCCACTTCTTGCTGATTTATAGTAGTAATACATGTTTTGATTTTATCATATTTGGTTATGTCTTCAAGTATTTATGGAATTTGGGACAAAGGCTTTCTTAAAAGTTTCTGTTATGAGCTTTTGGCTGATTATAGTTATTAGAAAGAAATTCCTTATACACAGTGCTGAGTTATTTATCTTCACATACATGCGTTGTGAATAACCTATAACAAATGAATTACCATGGGGCCCCGATCTTCAAATTCGGTGTATCCTGAGACGAGAGATGTAGTCTCAATAAAGAAAGAAGTGAACCCTGAAGCCTAACATAACATTAGAAAACTTCTTTGTGTGACTTAAGTTATTTGTGGAGCCACGGTAAGCTGCATATATCGTGATTGCTTTGCTGCGACATTGCGCTGCACGATTTACTTAACATTTGTCAACCTGGAGGACCTAGGTTCATTGACGACTGATTTTCTGTGCAAAAGTTTGTGGACTGCATCCAAGCTACGAAAACATAATTTCAGTTTGCTTAAATTTGATGATCTGAAGTCAGTAAAGTTAATGTGTGTACATGCGCACTTGGAGGAGACACTATGACACCAACAGCCGTTTACTTGTTTAAACATAGTTATGTTGATCAAGTGCTGTTTAACACAGGTGCAATCAATCTTTTCCATTGTCAGAGTTTGGATCTTACTTTTATATTACGTTTCTGAGCTAGAAAATAGTGCATTGGTGCAGAAATTTAAGGGGCATGCAATTACGATTAAGGTTCGTCTGGTTTAACTTGAAAAATGATCCACTTAGCGCTACACCTCCCTGTGACAAGGGAGGGGTGCAAAGTTTTGTAAACACATTGCCACTGCTATCCGCGACAGTTTGTCTGTCAGACAGTGACAGGTGCTGCAACCAGTGAAGGGCTTGCTTATTTACAAACAGTACCATACATTGAAAGTGAAATATGGTGATAATGGAAATATGGTATCAAAACTGGCGTTGTACGAGATAATTAAGAGAAACAAATATAGGTTCAAACTGTATGCAATTGAATCCGTAGTGGAACTATTATGTGTTTCAAATGGGAAGGGTTCTGGAGTCCAACTAATTAGATGCCGTATCACACTCAGCGTTGCCAGCTTGTCACACCACTCCTTTTATATTTCCCTCTCTCGCATACTTATACAACATGCAGGTCTGCTTGGCGCAGACGTAAGGGTAAGCAAATTATATTTTACAAACTTTTACAATGATGCAGTTGCCAAAATCAAAATTGGAAAAACCATTTTCGCGAATTATGTATATTTTTAAATACTATAAC
Source organism: Mantis religiosa (assembly GCA_030765055.1). Lineage (NCBI taxonomy): Eukaryota > Metazoa > Arthropoda > Insecta > Mantodea > Mantidae > Mantis > Mantis religiosa. The sequence goes on from CM060949.1 coordinate 97,956,264, forward strand.
TATAATTATAGTTTATGAATTACCTGTTTTTCTAATCCAATGGAACTGCCAGTGGCTCATCCATATCGCTGTCAATGTCACTTCCGTTAAGAGACAATTCGTCATTGTCACTGTCTTCATCGTCTGAGTCTTGCAAATTTATGATTATAGGTTCCAAAATGTCGTCACGTGCTATTTCTTTCTTAAAATCATCTTCTTCAAGGTTTTCTACATGCCTCACGCAGTTTTCCCAGTCCTGTTGTGTTACCTTGTCAATTTCTTCGTGAGCAAGTCGTTTAACGTTCGTCAGTTTAAAAGTATTATTTCTGTTTGCAATGCCCCTTTTTATAACACATTTTTAGTTTCTGTTTCCGAAATTTTTTTGAAGAACGTGTACACCTTAAAAATAATACTTCGAGCCTGACTTCGCAATACCTGCCTTTTTGACTCGCCATTAAATTCACCGTAAGAAGCCATTGCACTATTTAACTCTTACTCTACTGTTGTGTAAAGAACAACTGAATATGATATTGATATGAACTCTCCAGAGTAAATACATACTTCTTATCCAGCATTCATTCATAAACATAAGCATACAGCATTCCACAGGCTAACAGGAAATGAAGTGTTTGCTCTTTCTCGAATTTAACACCTTGACTTATTCGCAGTAATTCTTTCATCCGTGATGTCAGTAGTTTAAATTTCAGTTCTGAGTAATTAAAAGTATATGTACATACACACCAACCACTTTGAACTCTCTAGAGTAAATAGAGATTACGAACCATTCATAAACAAAGATATAATGTGACCAGACACGTTCTGCCAGGGCAGCAGGAAGTTTATTGTTTCGTCTCGCTCGTAATTCTTTTATCACGTCATGTCAAACTTTTACGTTTCAGCTCTGAGTAATTACAAATATACGTACATGCATACATGCCAAATTCATACAGTGCTTATGTCGCAATTTATTGTTATAATACAGGTAATAGTGGCTTATTTATTTGTATTAGAAAAACTGTTTGGGATAAAAGTATGGGGTTTTCATGGTTATGTTAGATACACTACTCTCTACCGTCCACATGGATCAGTTTTGGCAAAATCTGAATTTTTGTCTTAGCACGAATAATATTTCATACAGATTGATTAGGTTGGCGCTCATCACACACCACTTAGCGGGAATGCAATACGACAACACCGCAAGACTCCGATTGGTTGCTCACCTAGTAGCGCTCAAGGACAAACACCTTCCCATTTGAAACACATTATAGGTAAATGGTTATACCTTACCTCCGTATCATTGTGAATGACATCGGGCTAATATGGGCACAAATTGATGAAGGAGGTAGAAAAGATGTAATGGGGAAAAGGCGGATTAATTGATATGCTGGATAATTTCATCATAAATTTAGAAAACAGTGACTCTCCAAAAAATCCCTAATGGACGGTATATCTCTACTACCACCATCTACAAGTAGTATTTAAAGCGCTGCGCTTGAAAGTATTAAAGGGCTAGTTACAATATAATCATAAGGAGTCAGTTGGAACGTTACATAGAAGTGATGCGATATGGAATTAGGTGGTTATGGTTTCCTACAACAGCGCGGGCAATAGTGCGCGTTCTATCTAATTCCCGTGTTTCAAGATAAATCAGACAAATACTTGTAAAGAAAAAAGTAAGCTTCTAAAACAGTTGTCATTTTTGGTTTTTACAAGCAATTGCCGAGACACACCGTAAAATATGCAGAAAGAGAGCGAAAATGACACCTTTAAGACAAAATGAAGGCCTGAAAGATATATCCAAAAATATCCTATCAATCTGTTGCTGTGGCGTTACGTAAGAATAACGAAAACCTCTTTCTACTGATGAAATGAATAGTAAATGAACAACAAATAATTGTTGCTAACACTTATTTTGATTGTGACATTGAAGGAACTGTATAACATGCATCCTTTTGGTGTCGGTGTTAAAACAAGTTGTGAGTTGAGTAAAATATCATGTTATGGAATTATAGAACCTTCTATCTGAATTTTTATTGCAGTTTTAATATTCAAGCTATCAGCTTATTAGATAGTATGTAATAATCTCATTTACGTTTTAGGATTCTAGGTTGTTATTAATAAATTAACATTATTATTCCACAGTGAATGGTTCACAGTTAATCTCAGAAGGGCTTACTTAGATGGATACATTTCTTGGTAACTTCAGGATAAAATAAGGTAAGGAATTAATATATAGGAAATCAAAACCGTATTATCATTTATACATCGTTTATAAATTTCTGAAATAATGAACACCATAGACATAATGACTTTATTTTATTTTTTAACTTTTACAGTTAACGTTGGAATCAGATAGCAAACATGTCAGTTTTGTAAAACTAAATGACTACTGTTGAGGAATACGAGCACTGCACCATAGCTCAATTACATCATGCAAAGTTATAAACTATAAAGTTGTTTATATTCTTAAAAAATTATAAATGCCAGCTTGTAGTAAGCTTTGAAGCTCTATCTTTAATGAATTTTCGGTAATACATGATATCGCTTTGAGGTACTATTGTAATTCCACTTGTTTTAGCATTACAATATGCATTTGAAATGAATAATAACTGTTCAACAAGCAAATCCATGTATTCCTGTACTCCAGTTTCATTGTAATTAGTCACAAGTTCAGGAATGTGCTTTTTAAGCACGTTTTTAAAAATATATAGATTTCGTTCAGAAGAACTATTTAATTTTATCGTGTCAGTTAAAGAGCTATTTTCTGAATGTAGTTTTTCTGATATCCTGCCAACACGCCATGTCAGCGCATCTAAGAAGTCTTTTCCGACTTCTAGTGCTGCGTTTATTTGATCAAGATCTCCGTAGCGAGCAACTTGTGTAATTAAACTACCAATCCAAGCAATGTCGGACTTGAGCAATGGACTTTTTCTTCTCTGAAGAATATTCGATGTTCTATATTTTGGTTTTTCTCCATGAACCATGTAGTCGATAATGTTCGAGACTCCATCTCTAATTCCTTCTATTTGGTTAATTCCAGTGTCCACAGCATTCTCGGTAGCATTTATTGCAGCCTCTTCAGCGACATGTTTGTCTCTTTCAAAATGGTTAACTTCTTCCCTTATATCTTCAAGAGCACCTTTCAGTATGTGTCCAATACGAGTTTCCAGAATGTTGATTGAGCCGCGTTTCCCGTTCTGAGATATCCGCGAGGGAGTGACTTCTAGAAGATCGGAGTCTCCTTTGGAAAAGCTCCATATATGGTCTTTAGGTAAATGTTCGTATTCCCTAAATCTAGTATTACCTCCAGAAGTGTCTATGTAAATAGGAATTCGGGGCTCTCCCCTCGAAATTTGCAAACTAATGGGAAATCTCGAACGTGGCAAAAGGGGGTCGTCCCTACGAGTTCCGATGATAACTCCATGTTGTTTGTCTCCTATGAGGTGCCTTGGACGTTGATGATTTTTGTTTTCAACAAGATCTAACCATAGAGGAGGGTTTGCTTCAAACGTTTTCCTGGGGCGAACAGAAAGATAATTTGCACGATTTGCCCTGGCATTATTAACAGGTGATGGAGGGAGCATTTTTTGATATACATATTTCCCCTGCGGTGATGAACCGTGATTCAGAAGATCGTCATGGTCTTTGGGTTCGCTGTACACTCTAAACTGAGGTGCCGGATATTCTGTGAACAAATAAGAAAAAAACAAATTATTCTTACAGAATTCAAGAAAATATATGATAAATCTCTGGAGAAGGGATTTTGGTCAGGCAATAGTCAGTCTGTTTTGCTCCGTTGTTGAGCTCCATCTATAGTGCAGAAAATAATAAGAAGACATATGTGATTTACTCTCTTGGTTATTGCCATTATTTTAATTCGTCATTTTATTCTCTTAGCAACGCTTAGAAATGCTAGATGAATGACTCAGGCAGTAATTGTCTAACCTAAAATAACACTAACGCCATTAATGTATGCTCTCTTCCCTTGAGGATTATCTTCAGTCTTTGAAGCAATTAGAAAATTTCTTCCTGTTTTCCCCGATTTCCGTCGATTTTTGGTTTTTTCGTGGGTATTCCAGATTAGTAGGTGAAATGCTATTGGGAATTATATATCATCACTGCTTTCTTTTTTTTCTCTAATTCATTTTCTTCTTATTACACAATGTAGGTATCACAAGCAATGACATCGTTTATACTTTGAAGTGAAGCGATGTTCTGAAAGGAAAGTTCGGAAAGAAGTGCCCCTAGAATAAGTTTGGTTTTGGAGTGGCTCAGGTTGGTTTTGTCTGTGGCCCGCATTCGGGAGGTACATATTCGATTCTCGTGGCCGACCTAGGTGACCCAAAGTTTCTTTGGGGGCTTTCCCAGATAGCCAGGCGAATACTACGTAGGTTAATTACATCTGCTGAATTTCCTGTCACTGCATTTCATCTCCATTATCCCACCCTCTCTCACCTGGCGGTTTCTTTCAGGATAGAAGTGCAGGTGGATGTCTCGGTGGTGCATGGCGGGATGATATGCTCTGAGTGAACCATTCCTCCTCAGGTAGGTGGGTTGCCGGTCTCCGAAACGGCTGCTAGGACCGCTTCCGAACAACAGTAGGGAGGAATGTCCGTTGTCGTAGCCTGCCGGGGAAGGTTTCCATCTAAGTAAAATATAGGGACCTTGTCGTGGACCCCTTGGGACGGCCGCCTTCTGTCTTCTCTTGACTTATCCTTCCTCCCGGGGATGCCCCACTTGGGGGCATAGGTACAATAGATCAAGACTGGTCGCAGTGCTAAATCCATTCCGTAGTAATTCTATTCCTAAGTTTAGGTGGCTCTCCGGAATTAATCAGTTATGATGCCTAAGAAAAACTGGAATATGGCTACAGGGCTGTCACATGTAGATAAGAACCAATTTTGTATGTTTAACTGGCATTATCAGGTATTAATCACTCGCCCGTGTGCTGCGGAAATAGAATATCTCCCTCAAATCAAGTGGTTCCGAGTTCAAATCTCACCAGGGTAAGTTACGGGATAAGGGTTTTTTACAAGGGACTTCCCTTATCTTGAAAGATGGATCCTGGCCTCATTTGAGCATCAGTTCACCCATTTTATTCGTATGACTTACATTGGAGTACGGTAATAATATGACTCAAGGATTTGTAGTTTGGTTATAGAGATTCAACATATTTCATTTATTTGTTTACACTTTTGTAAGGCCATTTTATAACTTAACTTCAACACTCCCTCAAGACATTTCACACACACACACACACACACACACACACACACACACACACACACACACACACACACACACACACACACACACACACACACACACACACACACACACACAAACACACAGGGATATTAAATCATATAGAGGATTAAATATAGCAGTCTGTAAGCTCGAATTCACCATACTGCTTATAGCATAGATCATAACATAGTAGTTGTGGATTCTTGTGAGACTGCTGCACGTACTAGTATAGGTATGATTTTGAAAATGTGCTGAAATAGTGTTCAATGTTACAGAGATGTATTATTATACAAGCTAATTCAATATAAATTAATATACAGGTTGTTTCAAAACGACACCGAACTATTATAGCCGTTGCATAGTTTATAATTTAACTAGTCCGAATTTCGGAGTCGCAGCTTCGAAGTTATTCTAGGTATAATTTTATGCAGCATTAAATATTAATTGATTTTGTCACTAGGCAGTGCATGAACCACTGGTGTGCGAACCTCAAAAGTTGTTATTGGGACGCACCGGCCACGAAAACAAAAACATTATTCCTTGCTCTTTATCAGTGACCCTAGCCTACCTTTCAGGAATTGGGCAAAGGGCAGTTATATGTGCAAAAGTCGACTAATAGCTCGGACAGTTGCAAGGTTACTCTTCAGTGTAAAGCTACATATTCCGTCCTAACAGGGGGATTTTGCGCGTACTTAGATAGCAAATCCAAGCAATATGGGGCGTTATAAGAACGCCGAAGTGAGGGATATGATTTTGATGGATGGAGGAACTGAAGGGAGTTAAACGAACACACGAATCATACCCTGTATTATGTCACATAATTACTACCGAAATTACATCTACCCATCTTAATAAGTAAAAAAACGTCATACATTCTCGTTGAAATAGTAATCTAATTTGAAAAAAAAAACTTTTTTCGAAAACGCCAATTAATCATAGAACACCATTCTGCAATACTGTTTGTTTATCAAGAAGTACATATTAGATGGAATGCATGTTTGGATAACAGATAAGCACTTTATATTTTGTCTGCGTAGTTGCATTCTGGTTATAAGAGACATAATTTAATAATACAATACAATTATGCTGTTTGACTTCTAATGGCTGTCTACATAGCTAATTCTCTTTAATTTCTATTTAAAAATGTCTTATGTGACATGGATGAGGTAAAAAATTAAATTATGCTGGAAGAAATGCAATGTCGGTGGGACTAACTATTATATAACTTAATAGTACATACTTATATACTTACGTCCTTGTTCCATTAATGGGTAAGAAGAGATACTACTGCCACGTCCATGGCCACGGATTGTTACTGGAACATAAAATGTAAAAAAAACTCTTAGAAGATTCTTATTTTATTGCTTAAATAGGAAAAAAAGAAAACTCTATATTTCTAATTGAAAGTCAACTCCAATTTTTGTTCTAAATTGTGCATTTAATTGTCTTCCTTGTCACAGGATGTCACATTTTAAGCTTTAACTAATAAAAGTAAGATGAAGAATCTAGATCTCCCAATTTTTGTTTATCATTTAGAGATCTGAGTTCTATGTCCTAGTAAAGCAGCTTGTAAGTACAAGATTTTGTATTTTTCTGGGATCTTCCCTCACATTCTACAATAAAAATGAAAAAGAAATGTAAGAAAACATTTACCTGCGGAATTACTGTTTACCAACTATAAAAATGAATTAAATACACCAAAGCGCTAGGTTCTAAAGGCCGAGTGCACTTTCCTTTTGTTTTTTGAGATTTGGATCGTGGTATTCTTTTTTATTCAATAGAACGTAGTTTACAGGATTGTAGGATGTGGTCCACTTGATGAATTGTTATCTGACGTTTCGCCCATCACTCCGTTGGGCATCTTCAGAGAAGGCGATTCCTGGCTGGCTTACAACTCTGTTATAAACAAAATTCCGGTACACTGGTTGCGCAGGTATAATCCTGTCAATTGATAGCATTGTAAAAAAATCTTCTTTTGGTATAACATTACGAGTATGAAGTAAATAAATAGAACGAGGAATCTCTAATCTCAAGTAAAGACAATCAAAAGCTTATGTATAGATTGGAAAAGTTAAATTTGGGACAATGATACAATAAATAAATTCACTAAAGGGATTTCAAGAGGTGAAAAACAAGGGTCTCCCACATAATTCGAATTATTTGATTTGTGTATTGATGAAGACACAAGAACATGACAACAGAATCTCAGAGGAATAAAATCTTTTTAAACCACTTGTCAAACTATAAAAATACTTTAGCTCCACTTGCATTTAAAATTAGGACATGTTTCATAGACCACGCATCCCCATCATCAGCTGATGTTTGACTAGTTCTTCAGGTGACCGCCTCCCTCTCCTGGCGCTGTTCAAAGAGTTGAATGACGTCATCCACTATTGGTATTTCGAAATTCATGGCTCTCTTTCTATTCTTAAAAATGTGTATATTTTCCCAAACCTGTTAATTCCCAATACTTTTTTGCTCGTATCAAAAGATTGATTTCTTTAGAAATATTATGATTTTTTGAACAAAAATGATGATTTATCTGTTTGCTAATTTCTGTCTGATAATTTCTCAGATGAATGTTATAAATAATACACCTTTTAGCACATTGTTGTATGATTACGACAAGTTGTTATGGCTAATATAGAAAATAGCCGACGACAGGCTATGTACAGCATAATTTAGTTTGGAGAGAACTTTAAACTGAAAATATCCAACATTAAAACAAAAGCAATGGGATTTCAGGAAACGTGATAATATAAAAGAAAATTAGTTTAAATAATAAATCGTTAGAGCAAGCAGATTATTTTAATTATCAGAGATGTATAACAATTTATGGACTTGGTTTAGACATAGGCTGAACTTGTAGCACCTTTTGGATCAAATAGAAAGAATATGAGAAAAAACGTAGGAAAAGAAAGGATACCATAATTTTATAAAGCAATGGATATATCGAATTTGTTATATTTATACAAAACATTGAGTTTAACTACGAGAAGAATAGAGGTTGAAGACATGAGGTTGTTAAGACTATTTGCTGGCTACAGTCTGATGGGCATTAAGAAGAATGAATTAGTCAGAGAACTGAAAATAACATGCATCTTATAAAGAATTGAGAATTACAAAAGAAGGTGCAAGTATATACTCCAAATGATAAATACACGCCTGCTAAAAATGCTAAGAAAATATAAATAAAGACAGAAGAGGAATGTTGTACGATTATGAAAGGAGATGCAACCAATTTAAATAATATTTATATTGTGAAGACACCCTGTTAATGATGACTTCCTGATTACAAACCGGTTTAGTTACCCTTGGACGGTATGCGATCAAAATTTGCAAGGTAATATTTGATATAAAGTGAAAAAGAGCAATTTGGAGGTTATAGATAGATAGACTGATAGATATGGTTTATTTCCCAATACAATACAAAGGTTGTATAACCACGTCAAGAATATTAAAAGATTACAAAACATATTACTGCTATCAAACTCTGTAATACTGTATGCAGGATTTGAGAGAAGTGTAAGTTTAACTTTTCTTTTAAATAGCACTAGTGGCAGAGCTTTGACATTGTTGGGAAAACTATTAAGTAGATTTAAAGATGTAATTTCAAATGAATGTTAAACTTTCCTGTATTTGCATTTAACAATATAAATGTTAGCACTATTTCTTGTGAGTAATTATGAACTGAAGAACACAATATATATAAATCTCTATTCATCTTAACATATAAAGACAGTTCATAATAAACAAAGAAGGCATGATTAAAATGCTCAACTCAATAAATAGCAGTTTACAGTGTGTCCTAGACAATACTCCACACATAAGTCGAATAGCTCTCTTCTAAAGTACAAAAATTTTATTACATGAAACATGGTTTCCCCATTGTAAAATGCCATAAATCAAATGGCTATTTATGCATCCAAAATATAAAGTTTTTATAGAGTTCAAAAATAAATATTTCTTTAAAATTCGTAATAAGAAAAGTCCTCTGATTAATTTTCCATCAACATTCTCAATATGAGTGCGCCAATCCAGACAAGATTCAAGACTAATGCCCAAAAGCTTAACAGATTCAAGAGAGCCAGGATCAGCTCAATTAATTTTAAAAGCAACATCAGCAGTTTTGTTATTATTAATTAATAGGCCGTACACACAAGTACAACGTGCATTTCAATACAATGACTAAGCTAAGTCGTCAATGAGTTAGCACCTATGCAAAACAGACTGGTATTCGATATAATATTCCTCCTCCTCCTCCTCCTCCTCCTCCTCCTCCTCCTCCTCCTCCTCCTCCTCCTCCTCCTCCTCCTCCTCCTCCTCCTCCTCCTCCTCCTCCTCCTCCTCCTCCTCCTCCTCCTCCTCCTCCTCCTCCTCCTCCTCCTCCTCCTCCTCCTCCTCCTCCTCCTCCTCCTCCTCCTCCTCCTCCTCCTCCTCCTCCTCCTCCTCCTCCTCCTCCTCCTCCTCCTCCTCCTCCTCCTCCTCCTCCTCCTCCTCCTCCTCCTCCTCCTCCTCCTCCTCCTCCTCCTCCTCCTCCTCCTCCTCCTCCTCCTCCTCCTCCTCCTCCTCCTCCTCCTCCTCCTCCTCCTCCTCCTCCTCCTCCTCCTCCTCATCCTCCTCTCCATTCTTCTTCGTCATTTTTCTTGCTCTTCTTCGAAATAAAATAGCTGAAGAATTTAATATTGTTTTATTCTCTATAAATAATGAAAGATCTGCGTAAGAATTATACATAAGTCAACGTTAATATCAGTATTAACTTTAAGCGATCGCATTTTAATGTTTGGCTATTACAGTACGTTTCTCAGTGAATTATAGGTTATAATTAATCATTTATATTATTTTATTTCATTTAGGACACTGTTCTCTCTCTCTCTCTCTCTCTCTCTCTCTCTCTCTCTCTCTCTCGTTATTATTTTCCATGTGCTCAGTGTTCATTAACACACACACAAAAATCAGTTTTATTACCGGATTCGAAACATCAGGACGACTTAGACTGGGATAAATAAGGGGTTGGGTGAGGGCGAGAGTGGGATAGGGAGACTCGAAAACGAAAGGGAAAGGTGTTCAAAAAAGAACTGGGCAAAGACTTATATATGGAAAAGAGAAAGAGTGAATGGCAGACGTTAGAAAGTGACACAGAATGACAGAAAGACAATAATTTTCCTGTTTAATATAAATGAGCACAACTGCGGTTTAGGTCCTATTTGTTTTGCTCTGCATTCACTGGAATCTTGTCAACATTCAGAAGAGGGGCCAATCTTATTGGGAGACGGTTAATACCTGAAAAAAAGGCATAGAAAGACCAGCACTTCTATTTACGGAAATATTAATTTATACACCATAAACCCCCCAGGGACCTATTTCGGTAGGTACGGGTTTGGCGCACCCGGGGTACCGAGCCAACAGCCTCCCTCGTGTGGGCTCCTCTTCGTGGTTGAGGGAGACTGTCAACAGGCCCACCCAAGTGTAGGCCGTGCGTGGAGACCCGTGGAGAAGGTTTTTAGATTCCTGTCTAGTTTAGAGTTTAGGATTTAGTGAACGAAATTTTTAGTAGGTTTTGATTGATGTTTTTTATGTACGTGTATTTTTAATAGGTTTTGTTACACTTGTATAGTTTTTAGAAAGTTTTATATCTGGCTTTTGCCATGACTAGTTTTCTAAGGGCGCTGATGACCGCCATAGTTGAGCGCCCTTATATATATATATCATCATACACCATAAAAATTACCTCCATCAGAGTTAAAGAGCGGCTTTACGGTTTTGCGATCCATGTACTCACCTGCGAAGCCCAGCACCAGAGGGATGAGTACTTCTGGAAGCAGATTCATCTTAGTTGGGCAACGTGAGTTGAATCAGCACTTAAATCCTTTTTATTTAATTAAACCAACCTTTATGGTACGTTTATGAAGGTTACGGCTTAACTTTTTCAATGAATGTTTAATTTTATGGGCGCCTTTGCCACGCGGCAGCTTAATGAAAAGAAAATAAGTTCTTGCTCTATCAATATTCAAGGTTCTTTCCACTCTTTTTTTATTATTTTCAATATATCTATTTAATGAAGCAGTAATCAAAACTAAAGAGCTGCCCATTTTCTGTGCATTTATTTCTTTCAACAGAGGATTTGGGAGAGATATAACCAAATGAAGATATATTTTGAGAAAATTTAAATTCTAATGGAAATCTAAAATTATGTCACACTCCAGTCATTTATAGCCATCGTTAACTAATGTTTAGGAATAATATTTATTTTACTTTCTCTGATGCTAAGGTAACTAAGGTAACAATAAATTCTGTGTTCAATTCCTACATTACTCAAAGTATTTTTTGGGAAAGGTCCTTAAACACTATGATTAAAAAATAAGTCAGATAAATACGTACTAAATCAGGTATCTTTTAAGAACACATGATAAATATTTACAAGGAAGTTTATATGGTTATCAGAATTCATAAACTTGTAGCATCTATTGCGCCGAACTCCAACCCTGAATCGAAGTCAGGCTTACTAAGTTATACTGGTTACTCCCAAACAATGCTTTAGTGGTTGGGTTTGTTTTTGTATATGTATGTGAATAGCATAAAACTGAGATAAGTACTAAGTTTCACATTTCAGTGACCCAAGAAAAAGCTGGCAGATCCAAAAGGACTTCATCCAAAATATTCTTTAACAGGAAAAATGTTTACAATTGTCTCCTCAAAAATTGTTACAACTTCATATATTTATGATTTAGGCATAAGAAATAAAATAAGAGGGCTGTTCAATAAATAATGATCACAATTTTTTTTTTGACAACGTATCTTTATTCATCCTCATAATTTTGATGGTCCTTCTTAAAATATTCTCCCCTGATTGCGATGCACTTGTCCCAGCGTTTCTGTTAGTCTTCAAAGACATGCTGGAACCCTTTTTCAAAATCGCCTCCGCAGCCTTCATCACTATTTCCGATGATGGATAATGCCTCCCACGAAGGTGTTTCTGCAAGTTAGGGAATAGAAAAAAATCACATGGGGCTAAATCAGGACTATAGGGAGGGTGAGGGATGTACTTCACGTTGATTTTTGCAAGATATTCAGCAACAACATTGGCAATATGCAGCCGCACATTATCGTGGTGCAGCATCCCGCCTGCTTCATGGAAGCTTTCTTTTTGTAATTTACGTCCTCCAACGTTAAGTCATATCAGACGGTGAATGAATTGGGTGAAATGATGCTCAAATGTGTCCAGTGTCCACGGAGCTTAGAGTTACACGAAGTTCGTCTTGAAGGATAAGGGAAAACCCTGGAAAAAACCTTATCCAGGTAACTCACCCTGACCGAGATTCGAACTCAGTACCTCTTGAACGTGAGGCAGACATGCTACCACCTACGCTACCGTACTTCAAGGTGTCTAATTGCCCGCTGCACGTAAACAAACAAAATAATTCACTGCGGTACACTTCAAATTGTCCACACACTCACAATTACTACACAGCTAAACACACAATTAACAACTCACTAGCAACTGACTCCGCTCTAACACTTTACGGGCTTTCATATTTCCAGTCATGGTTGTAGAATGCATTCGATCGCTCGCGACACAGCGAGACAAAGACGGAACTATCCAGACATCTCTCTGTCCTTTTATTTCTTTCTCTCTCTCTCGGAAAGCGTTCAGCGCTCCCCACGCGCCGGCTGTGGCTTGCGGTAGCGGTACAGCAATGCCTCGGTGACAATACCAAGGAAGAAAGGATAAGCGATTTCTGTGTAGAGAGCGCAGTTTATATTTTAAGTTGCAATAAAATGACATGGACATCTCAAAGGAAGCATTTGAATTGTGGATATGGAGAAGATTAATTTGAACAAAATGCCAAGACTTAATACTAAAACGTTATGAAGGAAGTGGTAAAGAAAATAGTGAGCCTGATCAGAAGCTGGAAGAGATTGGGTACTGAATGATAAATACGTACTTATTAATATGAAACAAAGAGGAGTTATAATTGTACAAATTTTGAATTTCCTGCAAAGTCAAGATTGAAGCCACCTTGTGTCCAGAAACTGAAGCACGTGTCCCACTTAAATTATTAATGAAAGAATTTTCGTAGATAGGGGATCATTTACTGACACTTACTATTTATTGGTACCTTAAGAGCTGCAATATTAATTGTTAATACCTTTCAATATGACTTATTTGTATCACGAAGAATGCGAGACCTCTTATCAATGCCTTTTCAAATATATAGGAACGTCATCATATCAATTGTATTTCAGTTCCAAGGCGGATTCGGCATTTCAGTCATCTTCAGTCATTGCCTCAAATACACTACCATTGTGCTATAAGGGTAACATTGAAAATATTTAGAATATTGTTTCTAAACTCAAATCAAATTTGTTGATGTTTGACACCTATTTTCTAATGGTTCGTGAGTCGATTATTGTGCAGTTTGTTCGATTTGCTCCAATAGTTTGTCAAGTAGTTGTTAAAAAGTTGTGTAGACCCAAAAATTAATTTGACTAGAAAAACATTTAGATGATGATTTACTATTTTAAATCATGATTCGAGCCTAAATAACGCAAAGCTCGATTTATATATGCAATTTGGAAAGAAACTTTATATAAGGTAATTTATAATTGTAACAGCAATTCGAATCTCGGTCAGGGTGAGTTACCTGTATAAAGGGTTTTCCGGGATTTTCCCTTATCCTGAAAGACGAATGTCGGGTAACTCTAAGCTCTATGGACCCTGGGCTCATTTGAGCATCATTTCACCCATTCCATTCATCGTCCGATATGACTTAACGTTGGAGGACGTAAAATTACAAAAAAAAAGAAAAAATGTAACAGCAAATCCAAAACAGATAGGCATTTTGTCGATGAATTTCGCAAAGGACGTCGAAGAAATGCTGTTAGTGATGAATATATTGCTGTTGTTTGAGCAATACTTGAATAAATTTGACGGAAATATAATGAATTTATTTGACGAAATCGTGAATTAGCAGCAATTAAATTAAAAGCAGTTTACGTCGAGAGTTAGAAGTATGACCACTGACTCCCCATCACAAAACAACGTACTCATTGTAGAGAAAAACATCGTTAAAATGTCAAGGGGGGAATTTAAATCTGCTTTGAAATATAGTTAATGGTGATGAATCTTGGATTGAATCATGCTAAAGAATTTTTTTATTGAAAAGAAAAGTCAGTCGGTTCATTAGGTCTTTGAATAGAATATCAGCCTACAAAATTCCGAAAAAATTTCTAGGGCTGAGAAAGAAAGTGATTGCTAGTTGCTTTTTTAAACGTGTAGTATTGCTGTTATAGAAGTTAGGAGTAAATTTAGTTAATGTCTATCGTAACACAAATTCTGTTTTCTGGAATATATTAAAATGGTTTACCAAAAACGAAAAAAGGGAAGAAAATAAGAGAAAATATCCATCATGACGACGCAGCATTGCACACAGCAAAACTGACAACTGAATATCTGGATGCTTTTGAGTTCAGTACCAAGGATAATCCACCATATATCTAGGACTTATAATTTTGTTTCTGTTTCCGAAAATTGAAGATGGATCACTTTTTGTCAGTAGATAAAACAGTGGAATATTATGCCGCCTATTCTCTGGGGCGCCTCAGGAAGAACATCATTGTTTTAAAGACTTAGGACTGGTTTAATCGAATACAAATATGTTTTGATGTTAATAGTGAGTATTTTTAAAGAACATTATAACGCTAATTATTTACATTTTTAAAAACTATTTTTTGTTTGTTTGTAATTTTACGTCCTCCAACGTTAAGTCATATCGGACGATGAATGGAATGGGCGAAATGATGCCCAAATGAGCCCAGGGTCCATAGAGCTTAGAGGTACCCGACATTCGTATTTCAGGATAAGGGAAAACCCCGGAAAATTCTTATCAAGGTAACTCACCCTGACCGAGATTCGAACTCGGGACCTCTTGAACGTGAGGCAGACACGCTACCACCACGCTACCGAAGCGAGCAAAAACTAATCCTTGTTCGAATTTTTAAGGATTGTCAGTGTTACACTCGTATACACCTACTCACTGCTTAATCACCATGAGAAAAATATGTGTACTTTCACATTTCTTCCTCTGCCCTCTATCGTTTGTTATTGGTTATACAAACCGTTTTTAGATAGCTGAATGTTCTATTTAATTAATTTTAATCGATAAACCTTTGATGAAATAGCAACCTAACATGAGGACCATTCAGCCAGCTCGACCATTTATCTGGTAAGTCATGTTGGTGGTAGATGAATGGAATGCTTTAAACCATGGGGCGGGAAGGAAGGCACTGCAAGTGTGAATTTGCCCTCCCTCTAGTCCCCCCTACTCTCTAGACCCCGGTATACAGAACTAACTAAACCGGTTATAGTCGCGTGGCATCAATGCAGTGGTGGATTGCACTGTAACATAAGTGAACGACGTAAGTTTAATCGGGATCTGGAGAACAAGCCCAACTTTACTATTGTTCTTCTCAATGATAAAGTATAGTTTTATATTTCATACTAATGTTAGATACTTTACGAATATCACCCTATCAAGGAATTTCCAGCTACCCAGTGGCGTTTCGGATGAACATCTTCAGAGTGTTCTACATTTAAGTTTAAGTTTGCAGCCGAGCATTGAAACATTAATATGTAAAAAGAAACCAGCACGGATAGCAATCATGTAAATTATTTATGATATCTCTGTTTAATAAAGTATATTTTAAACATTTTAATTCAGTTTTTAGATGCACTGTGACGTTTGGTTTTAAGAATGCAGTGTAGGATGTATTTAAATGCCTTTAGCAGCACAAGGGAAATACGTATTTAACAGTGCATAGCAATTATTGTATAATAAAATGAAACAAAGATAATAAACATGTTAGTTCTAAGGAAAATAACACTGGGTCACAAAAAATATTTTTTGAATGTTTCGAGCACTTCATGAGGCAATTCCTACTAATTTTGGTTTAAGAAACACAAATATGACAATGAAAACTTTTTATTAGCTCTAGTTTCTATGATATACACAAGGTGGAAGTATTACATATTAACGTATTGAGAGAAAAGGATACATTTTAATTACATACATACTAACAACACTGAAAGTGAATTTGATTTTTTAAATTGGTAATTACATGCTAAGAGTTCTAAATTGCTGGAAAAATACTTCGCAGATAATCGTGTCTGAAGAGAATCATGTGGTGGCCTATTGACTTCGTCGTCTTTTAGCTTGCCTCTTGTGATGGAGTTCCGCAGAATCCCTATACAAAGACTAACAGTAATCCGCAAGCATTACTTCATTTCAACGGCCCTGATATCTTTGTTCCATAACAGAAATATCCTGATGGAATCTCTCCCCATGTTCACCACTAACAGCTCCACAACTAGGAGGGAAAAGGTCTAGGTGGGAGTGGAGAAAATGGATCTTAAGGGATATGTTGCATCCAAGGTTACGATATTTTTGCAGGAGCACTGTCACCAAATGCTTGTAGTTGTCATCTCTTTTGTTGCCTAAAAATTCATAAACAGCACCCTTGAAGGTTTCCCAAGCTTTCTTTTCTTTCCCCTCCAAAATTTGGTCAAATGCAGGATCCTTTACAAGTTCTCTTATTTGTGGTCTGACAAAAATGCCTTCCTTTAATTTTGCATCACTTAATTTCCAAAATTTATCTCTGATTGTATTTTGTTATTTGACAGGCGTGCCAACTCCCAAAAAAATCCCCCAAATTTATAATCTTTACTCTAAAAAAGGAAATGTCACTTTATCTTAAAAACAAGAGCTAATTTATCATTTTTATGGTGATTTTTGAATTCAGCAGATAGAAATACATGCAAATTCACTATTTTTAAGCCCGAACCATTTTCATTGTTGCCCAGTGTAATTAGCACTATATTAAAACTATCGTATAACAAAGCGTTGGTAATAAACATGTTAATTCTATAGAACTGCTGTCAGATTAAGATTTGGCTAAGATCAATAAATTAGTGAGAGGGTGGTTTCTCACACATGCCGATAGTTGTCCATGTAGCATTGTCTTTACGTGAATCGCTCTTATTCTCTACTGTCATTAACTGTGTTCTGCTTTCCTAAGCAAACCTTGCATTTAAAAGTATGCATTTGATTACGTCCCTTATGACGATTCGTCCAAAACCCGAATGACAGCCACTGTGACACACGTCACCTGTTTGTTTACCTGGCAGATAGAAGAAAAGAAGAAGGGGTAACTGTGGGGGTCAGATGAACTCTTCAGGTGTTCTTGCCGGCCGTGCCATAAACTATGCTCAAGCAGCTTGCGATCCTTTGAGTTACAGTTACCCAATTAATGTTTTCTTCGGATAAGCTAAAACCTCCAAAAAAAAAGCCTTATCCATGTAATTAAACCTGGAATCTCTTGAATGTGAGACAGACACACTGTCTCCACAAAGCAGATGTGGAACATGCTCCCCTTAAAATTCCATAGTCTTTCCGCAAAATCGGAAAACCACCTGAAAATCGACAGTGGTATTTGCTTGTTTTCTGTTATATATGTTATTTTATTCTTATTTACAATAATTTTGTGTTATGTTTATTATTACTGTTATTATTAGAGTCCTTATCATAGTTATTAAGTGACTATACCCCTTGTGAATATAAATATAAACATAATATCTTAATCTAATCTAAATATAATAAAATCTAAATGAATGCGAGAAGCGTGTGGCTTTAGCTCAAGATAAACAGAACATGAAGCAATCTATTATGTGTTTCAAATGGGATGGTGTTTGTCCTTTAACGCTACTAGGTGAGTAACCAATCGGAGTCGTGCGGTGTTGTCATATTACATTCGCCGTAAGTGGTTACGTAACGAGCGCCAACAGAATTCACCTCTAATAAATACTATTTACATTTAGACAAATATTCAAATTTTGCAAAATGTGATCCTGTAGGGAGGTAGAGAGTAAATTTATAACATAACCGTAAACCCCTCATATTTTTAGCTCAAATAGTTTTCCTAATACAAATAAATGAAGCACCAATATATTATAAAATGTATTGCGACGTAAACACTGTAGTAAATTTCATTATTGGTTGTCATGTATGCGTGTACGTATATTTATTACTCAGAACTGAAACGTAAAGGTTTGACATGACGTGATAAAAGAATTACTTTGAATAAGCCAAGGTGTTTCTTAAATTAGAGAGAGAGATAGAGCAAGAGAGAGAGAAACAGTACAATTTCTGCTGGCCTGTAGATTGCTGCAAGGGCAGAACGTGAGTCGTCACATTATATGTTTGTTTATGAATGGTTCGTAATCTCTATTTACGCTAGAGTGCTTAAATCAGTATTATTCAGTTGTTCTTCCTTTCAAAATTCAGGGAAAAGTGTGTCAGCTGGATCCACTTGCAATTGAAATGAGGCGCAAAGTAATCCGCCATCCCCCTTACCACTGCCAGTACAATCCAACTGAGTTAATGTAGGTTAAAATTATGTTGCAAATCGAAATAATACTTTTAAACTGACTGATGTTGAACGACTTATTCACGAAGAAATTGACAAGGTAGCACAGGACTGGGAAAACTGTGTGAGACATGCAGATAAACTACAAGAAAACACTTTTGTAAAAAAAATAGCACGTGATGAGATTTTGGAGCCTATCATCAAAATTTTCAATACTTGGACGATGAGCAAAATGACAATGAGGAATTGTCTCTTGACGTAAGTGACATACGTCTGCATGAATGCGCCACTGGAAGTTCCGTTGGATTTGAAAAATACGAGCAGATAATTCATAAACTATAATTAAAATTATAGCGTTTTAAACTTTCATAATATGCGAATATCAATGTTGCAATTGTGATTTCAGCAGCTGCATTATTATAAAAGTTTGGAAAATTCAGTTTGGGTTCCCTTGGGTTTAGCGCCAAGCAGATCCACATACAATATAGGATAGTGTGCGAGAGAGAGGGAAACATGGAAAGAGTGGGGGTAACGAGGTCGCACCACTGAGCGTGCTAAGGCATCTGATTCGTGGCGTCCCAGAACTTTTCCCATTTGAAATACGCAATAAAAGGTTTAAAATTCAAACGAAGCAAAGGAATCGCTCATTCATTGTTTACATAATGCTAGTGATCAAATCCCATAACACGAGGAGAACACAGATATTCTTCTACGGAATTTCCACTTAAATCTCAGAATTGAATTTTTAGGTAGAATGTTATGCTTTACCTATACATTATAACTAAGTAGCGGAGAAGGTAAAATAGCTATGGGTAGTTACGGACAAATCAAGTAAAATTTTCTCAATAAGTAGCAATGTTAAAAGTGAGTTTATTCTCTCAAAAATGTAGACTCTTTAACATAAACTGAAAACATTGTAAGACCTTTTCATTTGTTTATGCTTTCTTGTGTATTATCACGTTAGTTTAAGCTTGGAAACTTCCTCTCGTCGCCCGCAACAGAAGAAAATTCGTTCGATTAACTGCGTTTACCCCATGCATTCTGCAACTGTTCTAACGCACGAAGGGATATTTATCTACTCTTCTGAAAGAGCTACCTATTTGTGGCGACTTACTATGCTGTAAGTACTTAGATCCCAGGCTCCATAGTTACCACTATTAGGTTAATTAATGAAAATTATTTTTCTTCCACACTACCGGTGTGTAGGCAATGATTTGGATTGGTAGAGTCCGATTCTTCCACACAGCTAGTGTGGGAAAACGATTAATTTCCATCAATTTACCTTATAGTGGTAGCTAGGAAGCCTAGGACTTAAGTACTTACAGCATAATAAGTCGCCACAAAAGACGTGTATTTCATTACATATGAGATATGTAGGTTTACCTGGAAAATACGAGTCAGTTGCAGAATTTAATGTCATGCTGGCATATTGGCCATAGTAACTCAACGGTTAAGAGCAACGGAACGGAACCCGGGAGATGCGTGATTCAAATCCCGTCTATGGCATTGGATTTTTTAATCGGACTCTACCTACCCAAAAGAAAAACTTATGTCTGACATGCAAAGTGAACAGGAGTGATCTTATAAATGGTTCTATTGGTAACGATGATTTAACGTTGAAGTCAACCGTTTTCGTACAGTTTGTGGCAGTCATTGCAAACAAATAAAGAATAAATGATTCCAACAAATGATTTTGTTATGGATATTAATGTTTTACAAGTCATGCAACAAATTCTGGAATTGAGTAAGTTTAACTTAAGTGCAGGTCGTTTTTCGAGAGTTCCTGTAAAGCAAGTTTGAATGATTTTTGTATATAACTTTTTTTCTTGGAGTATCAGCTGGATGAAAGGAATTGTAAGAACAGTGGATATAGATTTATAGAAGAAATAGTGTTTGAATAACACCAAGCAATGGAAACGTTACTGAAAGTACAACGGTTAACTACTGTAAGCCTAAGAGAAGTAAAGAAACAAATAAAATACCCTGATAAGTAAACTAATATCTAGCATTTTTTAGTTTCATTCAGATCCTTCCATTGATTATTATCAACATATCAAACCTGATCTCTCTCGTCTTGAGTATAAATTTACCTATTTCTTCCTAATGCTCCACTCTACATTAGGACCCAGCATTATTGACAGTTCTTTTGTGCACACTGTATTTTCTAATGTCTGTAATACGAGGGTGGGTCAAAAAGTAATGCCTCCTACTTTTGTTCCTTCAATAAGAAATTTATGTGAAAACATTGAATATGGCGCAATTCCTCAAACCTTCTTCTCCAATCCCCTGCAGTAGTAACTTCCTAAGTCAACAGGTGGCAGCACTGCATTCTCTTGCAAAATGGCTGACATCGACATTTGTATTAGACAGCGTTCTGTGATTGAATTTTTGACTGCGGAAGGTGAAAAGCCAATTCGCATTCATGAAAGGCTAAAAAATGTGTATGGTGATGCAACGGTGGATGTCAGCACTGTTAGACGATGGGTTCGTCGCTGTAACGAAGCTGAAGGGCAAACACCATTGGCAGATGTAAAGCGAAGCGGCAGGCCGGTGACTGCAGTGACTCCATGCAACATTCAGCGAGTCGATGACATCATTCGTGGTGATCGCCGGGTAACAACAGGAGAATTGTGTCGCATTACCTCCCTCAGTAAAGGCAGTGTGATGACGATTGTTCAACAACTGGTTTAGTCAAAAGTTTGTTCACGTTGGGTACCAAGAATGTTAACCGCCCAAAACAATGAAACAAGGAAAACATTAGCCTCCGAACACTTACAGCGCTTCAATTTGGAGGGAGAGGCGTTTCTGTAAAAATTGTTACTGAAGACGAAAAGTGGGTTCATTTTTTTTGAACCTGAATCAAAGAGGCAGCCATTGGAATGGCATCACACAACGTCACAGAGGGAAAAAATAATCAAAACTCAGCGGTCGGCAGGGAAAGTTATGACGACAGTGTTTTGGGATGCAGAGGATGTGCTTATGGTTGAGTTTTTGGAGCAGGGATGCACAATAAATTCTGTTCTTCCGTTAGGACTCTCAAAAAGCTGAAAGCACGTCTTCGCCGAACAAAAACCATGGCGGATGTTCTTCTTTTGCATGACAATGCAAGACCATACACCATCGGTCACATCACTGCAGAAATTGAGAAATTGGGATGGCAAGTCTTACCTCACCCCCATACAGCCCTGACCTGGCACCATCAGACTTCCATCTGTTCGGGCCACTAAAGGAAATTCATCGTGGTATTCATTTTGAAGATGAGGAGGCTGTGAAAACGTCCGTGCGTCAATGGCTTAGGAAGCAAGGCCGTGTGTTTTAACACACTGGAATACATGCCCTAGTTAAAAGGTGGACCAAAACTGTGGAAAAGGACGGAGATTATATTGAAAAGTGACAAATTAATCGTCAGTGTAGTAGTTTTCAAGCTATGTAAATTGTATTCAATTTTCTTGGCAATTAAAAGAGAGAGAAAAAAAGGAGGCATTACTTTTTGACCCATCCTCGTAGATGAAAGGATCCCTGTAGTGTTTATTGAACTGAAGTACAATACTTCAATCTTTAATGCCAATTACTGAAAATTGGTTTATTGAATGACATATTTTGAATAATTAGAGTTTATTGTTAATAAACTTAAACCTCTGAGTCCTACCAAATTGAAGTTTAAAACAGGGACATATTCGATTAAAGGAGCTATTTTATTTATCTTTGTTGAGGAAGAGGAAAGGATAATCATTGTAATAAAGGTACAATTATTCGTGCTTGAATGAATCTTTATTTCCAAGCCTGTGATGAAACAATTTTATAGAAAGTAGAAGTATGCCTTGTAGGAATCTTTAACACCAATTTGACATAATATTTGCTAAAGTAACTGTTTATGTTCCTACACTCTCTATCACATATAAATGTTGTTCTGGAAACTGTGTTCCCGTTGATGTAATACAAGGTTGCTGTAAGCCACTAGTAAGGAGAGTACTGGATGCTGGCTGCAGCAGTCCTGCATTTAACGAATGTTGCATTAATTTCTTCCTTAGAAGAGTTCGTGGTTCGATTAACGAAGATTTTTTCTCTGAAGTTGCATGAGTTTCATGGACATTTTCTGGAGACTTTTCTCTGTCAATTTTTTGTGAAATATCCAAAAGGAGTTGTTCTAGACGCTTGAAGTGCTCCAAATATTGCTGTGAAACTGCGTTCTCTTTATTTTCCACAGCACGGCCTGCAACATAATAACATTGTGAAGTACATAAATGTTAGACGCACTTGAAAATCAAGCTCTTAGTAAAAGAACGTTCAAGTACTAAAAGATCGTGCAAGTACGACCGAAATAGCGAGTAGTGATTCGCAATGTGTCATTACTGAGTCATTAATTATTATTATTATTATTATTATTATTATTATTATTATTATTATTATTATTATTATTATTATTATTATTATTATTATTATTATTATTATTATTATTATTATTATTATTATTATTATTATTATTATTATTATTATTATTATTATTATTATTATTATTATTATTATTATTATTATTATTATTATTTATATTATTATTATTATTATTATTATTATTATTATTATTATTATTATTATTTTTATTATTATTATTATTATTATTATTATTATTATTATTATTATTATTATTATTATTATTATTATTATTATTATTATTATTATTATTATTATTATTATTATTATTATTATTATTATTATTATTATTATTATTATTATTATTATTATTATTATTATTATTATTATTATTATTATTATTATTATTATTATTATTATTATTATTATTATTATTATTATTATTATTATTATTATTATTATTATTATTATTATTATTATTATTATTATTATTATTATTATTATTATTATTATTATTATTATTATTATTATTATTATTATTATTATTATTATTATTATTATTATTCTTATTATTATTATTATTATTATTATTATTATTATTATTATTATTATTATTATTATTATTATTATTATTATTATTATTATTATTATTATTATTATTATTATTATTATTATTGTTATTATTATTATTATTATTATTGTTATTATTATTGTTATTATTGTTATTGTTATTGTTATTATTATTATTATTATTATTATTATTATTATTATTATTATTATTATTATTATTATTATTATTATTATTATTATTATTATTATTATTATTATTATTATTATTATTATTATTATTATTATTATTATTATTATTATTATTATTATTATTATTATTATTATTATTATTATTATTATTATTATTATTATTATTATTATTATTATTAAACCTATATTTCTACCGTCATCAATAATGAAATATCACTACTGCTGATTTACTATTAAGACTTCCAGCACTCGTAGAAGAATAGTAGAAGAGTAGTAGACAGTAAGTTAATTTTAAATCAATTCATACTCCTATTCATTAATAATACTGTGACTGTGGGTTCGTAGAATTAAAAGCCCAATTTGCAGAAATTGAAAATCGTTCTTTATTTGCGTAGGAGTACACTGCTCAATTCTTACGTAACAATATTACGTCACATACACACAATCTACCAAAGGTCGATGACAATAACAAACAACGTTCTGATTAGCTCTCAACACTGTTGTTACACAACTTGTCACTTCCTTAAATACCTCATTCATAATTCGAGACTGTTCTGTACAATCACTAGATATTTCTGGAATAAACAAGGCATCTAATGACATAATCTGAACATTCTATCACCTTCCTGGGCCGGCAAGTCCTTTATCTCTGTGATACACTAACCGTCTGTTTATTTGCCGGCTCTTTGTTTTCACACCTCCCGCCTATCAGTTCCTTTGTGTAAACAAGCCGCGCGATCGTAGATAACGGGTTTCGCGACAGTACCAATCCACTTCTTCAGACAGAAAAACCAAGGGTTGTTACATAATTCAAAATCTATAGGCCAAAAATACAAACTGCGTAAGTATAAGCGTTATCTTTCTAACATTTCTAAATATTTACGCCATGTTACGCCAGTGGTTCTACTCCCATTAGTCTTGGACCCGTAGGACCAAGACCCGGGCCTCCTTCTACCCGAGATCCATTTTAAGCTCCGGGGCTCTTTCCATAGGGCAATATCTGGAGTCTAAAAGGCCCCAATCGACTCGAAAATCAAGGAGGGTGGAAGTGGATACGCCACTTACGCGCGTCAACCCCGCAGGGAAGACTACCGAATAACCTCGGTGGGGCCGCCTGGTGATTTAGCACACCTTCTACTAGCTCTGCAGGCTAGTACCCGGGACTTATTAGGCAACCCTCTACTCCCTCTGGGCGGCCGCAGCCTGGCCGGAGGTACCTAATTTCCCGTGGGTTTCGGGAAAACACTGCCCGCTCGAGTCCATCCCAATCCGAACAACTCCCCTACGGGAGGGGCTCGGAAGTTCGGCCCGAGGTTCCTCTGGTAACGTCAGAGGTACCACGAGTGCTAGGGGTCCGCAGCGCCCGCACCACAGCAGCTGAAGGGGACGGATCTCCTTCCCTGCGGGGCTAAATGTTTAAACTTGTTTTAGAGAGCACATTTTAAATTACAATAGTTACTCGAATTGAGTATTCAGTGATCAGTTTAGTTTCTTTGGAACGAAGTAGATGTTTTTAAATCATAAGTTTAGGCTATAAATGTGTGTAGGATGTCATAATTATTGGAAATAAACAGAAAAAGCCTGGAAAAAATAGCAAAATGAGTTCTCCATAACGTCAAGAAATTTATCATCTCAAACTACTTTTCTGAACAATGTTTCAAAATTTTGTTTTCTTTTTATTTTTCTCTTTCAATAAAAGAGATTCTTTTAATTTGAAATTTGATATTCTTCTAATTTGAATGAGCTTTGCAAAACTGGTAAACGATAAGAAAGATGTATTAGCTTTGTCTGTTTATTATTTTAATAAGTAAAGAACGTATGGCATTCCACACCGAGATCTCAACATAATAAAAATTTGGAGACGGCTTAAATAAAAAGAAATATATTCATAATTAGATCTGTGTGTGCATACTTTTGTGTATGTCTGTTCTCTTTAGAGTCATAGCATAACTCTGAGTGATATCATAACTGTAGAGTCATACCATGAATACCATAAGTCAGAAACGAAGTACTGAACTGACATTTAATTTCATCATGTTCCAAGGATGCGACACGATAATTATCAAGAAAATTCCCTTTCTAATCTTACGTATATATGGGAAAACTTTCTAAAATTTGATTTACTCAAGTGATTTTAAATAATTTTAAATAAAATACTAAGGGTTTATCTTATTCAAACAAGAAATAAAAATTTGGTAGGTAATGATTATCCGGGCTTCTAGGCCGTGGTGTAGTGGAAAATCTTCTTCCAGACGTTTCGTTCGAAACAGATAATCATTATCTACTAATTGACTCCGGCTGTGAAAGCCTATACACTACAAGAAATAAATACCTGGAACTTCCTGGAGAAGCTCTTTACACCAGTGACCTTGGCACAACCGGTAAATCGTTCCTCAGTAGAGGAAGTATTGAACTCCACCTAAAATTTTTATGTTGAGATTTCACTGGACATAAATGTTTTGAGATCCAGTTTTGAAAAAATATGCACATTTTTGTTTGTCTTTTAATATCATAACTAAACAATGGAAGTTGGATAACTAGCAAATCTAGTATTTAAATTTAGTGTCTTTCAAATACGCGACAAGAAGATTTTAAAGAAAATTATTTACTGTAAATGAAATATATTTAAAATATGTTAGACTCTTAAAAATGACACTGATTATTTTGGTTGAAATTTTAAGAGTTTAATGGATTTCCATGATAAAATGTATAACTTGCATTCCCTGGGAACAATCTTTGAAATTCTCTTCATTCTGAATGAGGTTTTTATAACTGATAACAGGAAAC
Organism: Mantis religiosa; assembly: GCA_030765055.1. Taxonomy (NCBI): domain Eukaryota; kingdom Metazoa; phylum Arthropoda; class Insecta; order Mantodea; family Mantidae; genus Mantis; species Mantis religiosa. The sequence goes on from CM060949.1 coordinate 97,982,829, forward strand.
AGAACACAGTTATGCTTAATGAAATTTTTATGTACCTACATATGGCATTAACCACTAAGATTACTGGTCTGCATTTTCAAATAGCATGTAGACTAAGAGATCTCTCTGACGAACAGTAGCTCCCTGTTCCATAACATTTTCTTTTGTCACATGAACACAAAGACCTTATTCCTCTGGTTGTATATATGCTGTATAGATGGCATAGGATGACTGATTTCACCATCATTAGATGGATTTCAGAGCATTTATCAGTAGCATATGTGTTCATGTTTACTATTATTTTAGGTGGAACTTTGCGTCTTGGTATAAAATATCCAATCTAGTAGTAAGTTTTTTTATTTTTTTTATTTATTTTCAGTTCAGTATAGAATACACAAAAGAACCACGTCATATGAATTTATACAGTTTAAGAACACAGCTATACAGGTTGTGTGATATAAATAGAATACTAACTTGCTTTAATAAATCCATACACACTAATAATAATAATAATAATAATAATAATAATAATAATAATAATAATAATAATAATAATAATAATAATAATAATAATAATAATAATAATAATAATAATAATAATAATAATAATAATAATAATAATAATAATAATAATAATAATAATAATAATAATAATAATAATAATAATAATAATAATAATAATAATAATAATAATAATAATAATAATAATAATAATAATAATAATAATAATAATAATAATAATAATAATAATAATAATAATAATAATAAGAATAATAATAATAATAATAATAATAATAATAATAATAATAATAATAATAATAATAATAATAATAATAATAATAATAATAATAATAATAATAATAATAATAATAATAATAATAATAATAATAATAATAATAATAATAATAATAATAATAATAATAATAATAATAATAATAATAATAATAATAATAATAATAATAATACTTTTACAAGCATTGTTGAAAACAGGCAAGTTGTCAATTATATACAATTAAAGTTGCTGGATATTTTGATATATATACAGATATTAGAAGAAACTAAAACTTAGGTGATGTTATTCTAAATGTATAATGTCTTGTACACCTAATTCAATGTCTAGGTTTTAGTCATAAGTATTGTAAAATAAGAAACTAGCACTCAAACGATAAATTCTGAAGTTGTAGTCTTTGTTTAGAAATTCATTAAGTGAGTAAAAAACATTATTAATTAAATATGATTTCAAGAAAAATTTGAATTTTGTTAAGTTACTAGACACTGTTTGCGTCTGAGGGAAGCCACGAAAAAGAAAGAAAGTAAGAAAGAAAGAAAGAAAGAAAGAAAGAAAGAAAGAAAGAAAGAAAGAAAGAAAGAAAGAAAATTAGTAAGATTGGTCTGATCTAAATGTATGAAACCGGGACCTCTTATACTCCCTTTTTCCTCACGAAAATCTCCAGTGAAGCACTTCTGGCGACGTTTGTTCCGATTAGCATAGAAGCATATGCATTTGTAATAATACTGAAGAGTGCGTAAAGAAAATGATAAATGTAACGCGTTAGTGTCTCCAAGGAGGTAGCTATTCACTTTTTCTCTTGTTCATGCAAAAAATATAGAGTTTCAAAGCCATCATATAACAACAGATTTTTAAAAATGTGACTATCGCTTTTGTTTAATATATCCTCCTTATACCTACAATGGAATGTTTCAGCATGTAATACAAGTTTACCTCGATGAACAACAAGATATAACGATTAGTTTTTATAAGAATATTTTGTGAAAGATATGGGTAAAGAAAGTGATATGGATTCAGCATACTTTATTTTTAAATTTAATAAATAAATGGATTGTGGTGGACAATATGGCGTTGGGGTGGGTTTCCCCCGGGTACTCCGGTTTCCCCCGCCATCATTCCACCAATTGCTCCATCAATCATTAATCTCAGGCGTTGGGCTGACCATTCAACCCTGATTTAATCTTCGCTCAGATGCTTTGGCTCCCTCGCTCTGAGGGAACCCAAGTACCTCCTAACGTCAACATTGACGAGAAAGGGAGGGAAAAAAAATGAATGGAAGAAATAAGGATATTAGGTCAAGCAGCGAATAGTCTGCTATCAGATAACATTTAGAGCTACAGATGCAAGTATTCTTAATGCTGTTAAGCATCTAAGCAAGTCACGTTAGTGTTACTGTAAATTAATACATTTTTTTTTTTTGTAATTGACAGTATTATTAAACTATACAAGCTTTGTACTTCTAAATAAATGTTAAGTTAATTCCAAATACTTTACCTGCTGTCGCAGAGATGAAAGCGACGCCGAATACATACAGTAACAGGATCATGTTGACACTCAAGGAGGTAATTCTTTTTCTTCTTTTATAATCGATAGTTTCTCTATCCTTTCACGGTATAAAATTTCTATAATCATAAAATAGAGCCTAGATACTGAGAATGATTTCTCTTCTTCGTTGATTAAATACATTTAAAAACTGTTAGCAGCTATGTTTATTTTTATAGAAAGCTATAAATGCTTAGAGTCGTAAACATTGGCGTATGGTAAATCCATTTTCGTTAGTGGGACTACCACGGCCACAATATATCAATATTTTATTTTAGGTTCCTGATTAGATCCAGTTCTATTGCTTCCTTATACCAAATGAGTTTGTCTCGCTATATTCAGATTTTTACTTTTTTGCTATACCAGTTTCACATTAATGGATGTATGTTAATTTCTGTACTACTTAATAATGATCATATTTGTTCCATAAGTCTTTAAGCATGCCAGGTGAAGATTATAGAAATTTCCTTTAATACAAATTACCATTTACATAAGTGAGTTTTCCTTGTTTTCAATTTCTAAAATTGGTTCGAAAGGTTTTATACATTTGTTCAAATATTCATTACTAATAAAATGTACATACCGTTCTTCCTGTGAATACACAGAAATTCTGTTAGATCTAATGAATTGCTTACACCTGAGAAACTTTAAGAAGTCTAAATATTTCTTCGCAACAAAGATAAATTTATTTAAATATGCAATGTAATATAAACATTTGTTTGTTGTAAAATTAATCGTTTTGCTACTATTTCCTGTCACTTCTTTACGTTTTCCTTAGTTTAAGTTTCCTGTGGGATATCTGGAGTCCTTTTAAAATTTTCTTTTCCCTCGCATGGATTCATTAGTAAGAAAAATGACTTCTAAATAGAAAGAAATGTGTGCTTGGCTTCTGTACAGTACATGAAACCAAATTTGTATTGCTTACTTTGAGATTATTTCTGCTATATAAATGTTACCGCGAATAAAGTTACATGAATAAAAGAAACTCTTTTAACATGAATTCCAATGTGAAGTTGTAGGGAGAGAAAGCCGTGTGGGTGCTAGTATTAGAGTTTTGTCACGGTATATCTCCGTGTGTTTCCTGTTAAGGCACAGAAAATCACTACCTTTTTCGTGAGATAAATACCCTATAGTTGGAGCTACAGATTAGTAATGTAAAATCATTTTTTACAATTGAAGGTAAAGTAATCTTTTAGCAAATCGGATTTGACACACTTGCTCTGTTGATATCCCTTCACATTACTGTAAAATGTAGCTAAACTAAATACAAAATATAAGTATCGAACCGAACACAAAGATTAACACAAAGTTGCGAAGGTCCCTAGACTCATTGCCTGAGAAGAGCTCGAATTGGGATAGGTGGAGCTTAGGCTGAGTATGTCCTATCGGTCCCCTCGCCAGGCCCTCAGCAATAATGCATGACTTCTTAAATCCTGGTTTGATACTGAACAGCAGGGTCTGCAGACTTCAAAATCTGCCCTGCATGGACATTACGAGAGTGATGGAAGGTACATCGCTGCTCTGTGCTTCCCGTCCTTAAGTACAAGAACTGAGAAGGGCGGAAGCGCAACGCATCAAGAGTATCTGCGTTGTCTTAACCTGCATCTGCATGGGAATTATTTACTATTCTGGTTACTCATAGATTCTGGATAGACTTCAAGGTTTATTGAAATCTTACGAAACCTTTATTTATTGTGCAACGTCGAGTTCATTTATCGAATTTACAAGAAAACGACTGACCTCATTAAACGCAGGTCTGTGGAAACGTGATGGTGCATATAATAATAATGTATTGCAGTGAACTCATTTTATATATAAGCATAACTCACGGCCATTACCACATTCGTATGAATATGTCTAATAAGTCATGAGATTATCTACGTTTCCAGTGGTTTCAAATGTGGAGTGTGAGCAGTTGTTTTAACATTATGGCTTGAATGATTATAGCGAGTCAGAAATGCATTGAAAGTTTGTTTTGTAAATGTAGCTTCCTAGTTTTAGATACATAGAGCATGGTTAACTATAGACTGGGCATTAATCCCATTTTATTTCCATGCTGAGCTGTATGCATGCATTATACTTCATTACCAATCTATAGCATTTAAACTCATTTGGTGCAAAAATATAAAGTGAGTCAAATTAACTAATAATGCTTTTATCTTTCGTTTATGTAGAAAGTGGTCAAAATAAGTCCCTTGCATCGTCTCCCTGTGTTAGAAATAAATATATAAATGGTTTTGAAATACAAGTTATTGATTTCTCACTATAGTCTCATTTTAAGGATATACACTTTTCCCGATGTTCCTGACATTTCTAAGACCTTCAACTTTTGGAATTGTCAAGCTCTACATCATAAACCTCTGTGTTAACGATGAGCTCATCTGATCTAAATTTTGTTTTCGTAAGCTATTTTTTCATGTTTGGGAACAAGAAGGAATCGCGGGGATCCAGGTTGGTCGAATAGGGAGGCGAGTGCTGCAGCAATTCGTAAACAATTTATGCAATTTGGCGGTTACAATATCGAATGAATGTGACGGTGCAATGTCGTAGTGAAACATCACTTTCTTCTTCTTCGTCCAATTAGGTCTTGTCTTCTTCAATTTCACGTTAAATCTGGTCAATAACTGAGTAATTGTAGTTTGTTTTTACAAAAAGGTTTATCCAAAATGTCAATGAATATGACACACTTGACATCTCAAAAAATAGTCACCATCACTTTTACGGTCGATGACATATGATATTTTTATGATATTTATTTATTTGTACAGTTTCCATTACAATTTCAATACAATAAATTTAACATAGAACATGCTGTATTATACCTACTGTACAAATACATGAAATTGCCGACCATAAGATTTACTCGCTGACTCAGGTCGCCTGGCTATATAAGCCTTTGGTTTTCCAGAGCAGCTCGGTGCCATTTCTTCTTGCCCTTTTCTTCTTTTATCCTAATCAACTTTTCTCTTATCCTATGCAAGAAATATCCTATACATCTGTTTTTATTTTCTCCCATCCCTGTTAGAATGCGTACCGCCAATATCTCTTTACTTACACTGTCCCATTTCTTATCCCACATTTTTCTCCTGTAATTTGTTAGCTCCTTACATTCTATCAGGTAATGAACAATATTCTCTTCGTCTCCACAAAATTCACATATTCCTACCTCATTACTTCTCAACCCTTTTAAGTATAATATTCCTACTCTCATCCATGCTATGCCTTCTCTTCCAGTTTTGCCACATTGATCTATATATTTTTCCCTAACCCCATTCTGTCTTTGATTGCTTATACAATTTCAAAGATTTCTTTTCTTCTATACTTTCCCATATCTCTTGCCTATCTATGTCTTGTAGTCTAGCTCTCACTTCCTTACAAAAACCGCTATAATTTGTCTCCTCTGCTCTCCATAGATCTCCCATGCCTATCTTTAATATCATTCTTTCCAATTCCGACCACCAACTATTTGTATTTTTACTGCTTTTCTGTTTCTTCATGCACAGATTCAATAATTCCCCCTTCTGCCCTTTAATAAACTTATACCAGCATTTCAGGGCCGATGAGATAGTTTTAGCCTTCTTTATTCGATTCTTCGGAAGCAACCAATTGTTTCTTTGTTTTCGGAGTATAACGATGAATTCAGGTTTCATCAACTTTAATAGCTCTAGCAAAGGGTTCTGCAGATTTTGCTTAAATAGCTCGAAACGCAACTTCGAAATTGAAAGCCACATCCACTGAATGTCATGTCCAATGTGAGCAAATCCGGCACTCTCATAGATGGTCTCCCATAAACAACATCCAGTTTCCTTTTATTTCCCCTAAAGTTTTTTCATACAAAAGTGAAAGAAAATCACTGAAGGATGAATACCGGTCGAACTGAAGTCTTGACTATAATGGGCACATTTAGGTAACTCTAAGAGAGAAAAATCATTTAAACAGGGGTCAAAGAGCATATTAATAAATCTTAGCACAAAAGTTCCTTCAACGCCCGAGTTTCCATAATTTGATGCTGGCAGAATTATTCTACGCTTCTTTAAGGAAATACACATGCGCGTTAATTGTCTATTTACACTCAATAAAAATATAATTATGTGTGTATACAGCTTTTTTATGAATCTTATAGAAGGATTATATTTTAAACAGTTAGATTATAGTTAATGTATAGCTTTATTTATTAAGTCAACTTTGTAAACATGCAGTTTATAGAATTAACAATGTTGAGAAGGCTCGGTGGCTGTTATAAATTGATATTCTGCTCATACGTACATTGTCCTAATACGTACACATCAGTTCACATAGATAACACATTCATATGCTGTAACGTTCCATTATCGCTGCATCTCACAGCTGTTTCTGCAGAGTCAATGCAATCCGTTTCGTCTTCGTATTCAGTATCGTAATCTCCATGAGCCTCATCTTGTTGATTGGCAACAATCATTAACATGGAGATGGCAGCGCTTAACAGCACCACTACACCAAGTGTGATAGCGCATATCCATATGAAATCTTCTGTTGATCTGCTACTATTACCATGAATTATCTTTGTGATATTGGAGGAAGTCTGTAACAGAAATGGCAGGTATGTACGGTATAAGATGTTAATTATGATTAACAATTCTATTACAAAATATATGTAATCTCATGCAAGAAGCAGCTCCTATAGATGCGTATCTCAATTACATGGATGCCACACACTTGACACACTTTACAGTGTTGTGTAAATATCTCAGCAAAACTAACATTTAACATATCAAGAGGGGCCATCGGCTAGCCAAAATTGACGATTAAAGTGCAAATAAGTGAAAGAAATGTATTCTACTAAATACTAAATGCATACTCAATGATGACGACGACAACATCAATAAAAATAACAATACTACTACTACTACTACTACTACTACTACTACTACTACTACTACTACTACTACTACTACTACTACTACTACTACTACTACTACTACTACTACTACTACTACTACTACTACTACTACTACTACTACTACTACTACTACTACTACTACTACTACTACTACTACTACTACTACTACTACTACTACTACTACTACTACTACTACTACTACTACTACTACTACTACTACTACTACTACTACTACTACTACTACTACTACTACTACTACTACTACTACTACTACTACTACTACTACTACTACTACTACTACTACTACTACTACTACTACTACTACTACTACTACTACTACTACTACTACTACTACTACTACTACTACTACTACTACTACTACTACTACTACTACTACTACTACTACTACTACTACTACTACTACTACTACTACTACTACTACTACTACTACTACTACTACTACTACTACTACTACTACTACTACTACTACTACTACTACTACTACTACTACTACTACTACTACTACTACTACTACTACTACTACTACTACTACTACTACTAAATAATAATAATAATAATAATAATAATAATAATAATAATAATAATAATAAGTAACAATAATAATAGTAATAGTAATAATAGTAATAATAATAGTAGTAATAATAACAGTAATATAAATAGTAATAATAATAGTAATAATAATTAATAATAATAATAATAATAATAATAATAATAATAATAATAATAATAATAATAATAATAATAATAATAATAATAATAATAATAATAATAATAATAATAATAATAATAATAATAATAATAATAATAATAATAATAATAATAATAATAATAATAATAATAATAATAATAATAATAATAATAATAATAATAATAATAATAATAATAATAATAATAATAATAATAATAATAATAATAATAATAATAATAATAATAATAATAATAATAATAATAATAATAATAATAATAATAATAATAATAATAATAATAATAATAATAATAATAAGTAACAGTAATAATAGTAATAGTAATAATAATAGTAGTAATAATAATAACAATAATAAAAATAACAATAATAATAACATTAATAATAACAACAACAATAATAATAGTAGTAATAATAACAGAAATATTAATAGTAATAATAATAGTAATAATAATTAATAATAATAATAATAATAATAATAATAATAATAATAATAATAATAATAATAATAATAATTAATAATAATAATAATAATAATAATAATAATAATAGTAATAATAATAGTAATAATAATAATAATAATAATAATAATAATAATAATAATAATAATAATAATAATAATAATAATAATAATAATAATAATAATAATAATAATAATAATAATAATAATAATAATAATAATAATAATAATAATAATAATAATAATAATAATAATAATAATAATAATAATAATAATAATAATAATAATAATAATAATAATAATAATAATAATAATAATAATAATAATAATAATAATAATAATAATAATAATAATAATAATAATAATAATAATAATAATAATAATAATAATAATAATAATAATAATAATAATAATAATAATAATAATAATAATAATAATAATAATAATAATAATAATAATAATAATAATAATAATAATAATAATAATAATAATAATAATAATAATAATAATAATAATAATAATAATAATAATAATAATAATAACAACAACAACAATAACAACAATAACAATAACAATAACAATAATAATAATAATAATAATAATAATAATAATAATAATAATAATAATAATAATAATAATAATAATAATAATAATAATAATAATAATAATAATAATAATAATAATAATAATAATAATAATAATAATAATAATAATAATAATAATAATAATAATAATAATAATAATAATAATAATAATAATAATAATAATAACAATAATAACAATAATAACAATAATAACAATAATAACAATAATAACAATAATAACAATAACAATAACAATAACAATAACAATAACAATAACAATAACAATAACAATAATAATAATAATAATAATAATAATAATAATAATAATAATAATAATAATAATAATAATAATAATAATAATAATAATAATAATAATAATAATAATAATAATAATAATAATAATAATAATAATAATAATAATAATAATAATAATAATAATAATAATAATAATAATAATAATAATAATAATAATAATAATAATAATAATAATAATAATAATAATAATAATAATAATAATAATAATAATAATAATAATAATAATAATAATAATAATAATAATAATAATAATAATAATAATAATAATAATAATAATAATAATAATAATAATAATAATAATAATAATAATAATAATAATAATAATAATAATAATAATAATAATAATAATAATAATAATAATAATAATAATAATAATAATAATAATAATAATAATAATAATAATAATAATAATAATAATAATAATAATAATAATAATAATAATAATAATAATAATAATAATAATAATAATAATAATAATAATAATAATAATAATAATAATAATAATAATAATAATAATAATAATAATAATAATAATAATAATAATAATAATAATAATAATAATAATAATAATAATAATAATAATAATAATAATAATAATAATAATAATAATAATAATAATAATAATAATAATAATAATAATAATAATAATAATAATAATAATAATAATAATAATAATAATAATAATAATAATAATAATAATAATAATAATAATAATAATAATAATAATAATAATAATAATAATAATAATAATAATAATAATAATAATAATAATAATAATAATAATAATAATAATAATAATAATAATAATAATAATAATAATAATAATAATAATAATAATAATAATAATAATAATAATAATAATAATAATAATAATAATAATAATAATAATAATAATAATAATAATAATAATAATAATAATAATAATAATAATAATAATAATAATAATAATAATAATAATAATAATAATAATAATAATAATAATAATAATAATAATAATAATAATAATAATAATAATAATAATAATAATAATAATAATAATAATAATAATAATAATAATAATAATAATAATAATAATAATAATAATAATAATAATAATAATAATAATAATAATAATAATAATAATAATAATAATAATAATAATAATAATAATAATAATAATAATAATAATAATAATAATAATAATAATAATAATAATAATAATAATAATAATAATAATAATAATAATAATAATAATAATAATAATAATAATAATAATAATAATAATAATAATAATAATAATAATAATAATAATAATAATAATAATAATAATAATAATAATAATAATAATAATAATAATAATAATAATAATAATAATAATAATAATAATAATAATAATAATAATAATAATAATAATAATAATAATAATAATAATAATAATAATAATAATAATAATAATAATAATAATAATAATAATAATAATAATAATAATAATAATAATAATAATAATAATAATAATAATAATAATAATAATAATAATAATAATAATAATAATAATAATAATAATAATAATAATAATAATAGAATATCAAACTTGAATGAGATATTATCGCTCATATACAGGATGGAACAAAAAGGTATGTCAAAAATTTGGGAAACATTCTTGCGGATGCGGTTAAAGAAATGTTATATGAACACAGGTCGAGAAATTGTTACATTGTGTATTTCCTTTTTAGAGCATGTTTTCCTACATCTGAACGCCATTAAACAACACTCAGTGACAACCATGGGAAAGCAGGAAATCACAGCATACGTTCAGAACGGCTTCCATTGGCTCCAATGCATACGACATATTTTCGAATGGATATCCTAATGCGCTGAGTTAGGCCTGGAGAATTTCGTATTGTGTGGCAGTGTTCCACAATACGAGCACAAAGAGTCTCTACATCTGGAACTGCAGTTGCATAATAAGAGATTTCAAGTGTCTCCATAAATACAAATCTAGTGGATTTAAGTCAGGCGAGCGTGAAGGCCACGGAATTGGTCCACCCCTTCCTATCCACTCTAGGATCTCTTCGACAGTCATTATGCACGACCAGCTTTTCAGATTCGCTTTTCAAGAGTTCTTTACATGTTTTCTCATCATGAAACCTAATTTATACAGATGTATTGATAAAAGTCGGCCATACTTTATTTTCAAAAACATTTTAGGGTTTATTTGCATTTGAATCACATCTCTTAAGGAATATTGTATAATTTATATAGGAGATACTTATGGGTTAATTTTCGATTTTAAGCATAACTGGGGGATTTTTTCCATCTTAAAAAGTGTAAAAACGATATGTAATTAGCGGCCTCTAAGCTCATTCTGACATTCATTTCAGCCAGAAATGTCTTTCTATCTAGGACTAAGGCATTAGGACTGTCAACAATTGACATCCTCCAAGGGCTTCCAGAATGTCTACCGTTCGTTAGTTGAATATGTTGCAGTCATCCTCTTCTGTAGTCTCACTTAGTTTCTCAAACTTGTGTACATCAAATGCTGGAATTATCAACTCCATCAGCTACATGCCCCGATTGACACGATTTTGTTCCCTGCCACGAAATACGTCCGGATTTGATCCCACCTTTGGGAGGGGGGTACAAATTTGAAGTTCCGAGTAGGTATGAAACCGCTGCCCATTCAGTGAGGAGCTGGAATTGGTAAAGGATGCAATTTTTCCGCTGGGGATGCCGAGAGGCTGACCAGATCTCCCCAAACTGATGATTGCCTACCTCTGCCTTGCGTATGTGGACATGAGGCTGGCAGTCGGTTTGGCAGGTTAGACTCGCTTGAAGGTTTTGGCCCTGAATTATCCACAACCACTAGCACTAACCGCTCAGTGAGCAGAGAGGCCACATTTGACCACAGAGCCTTGACTAGGAGCAGAATCCTTGCGAGTGGTAAGGATATTTCTGGAAGCCCGATTCTAGACGATCTAAGGTGTAATCGAAGTTGCGACGGTAATTATCCTGAAGGCATAATATTTATTTTGTATAGTTTAACTTATTTGCAAGTAATGAAATTGTTTTAGCTCGCTAGTTTGCACTACAACTCACATGTTCTGCTGATTCTATCCTTATCTATGTTATAAAAAAGAAACAAATGAATATATGAGTTGGTTTTCAGAACCACTTACCTTAACACTATAATTTACAATGATACGGAATGTTAAGTTCAGCTCTGAAAACATAAATCTTTCCCGAATGCTGGAGATTGCTGGCAGGGCAATTAAAGAGCACACCTTAGGCCATGTCTATGTATGCAGAACTAAATGTGAGTGATATTCAATATATAAAGCCTTTTTACTTACTGTAATATTTTCGGATGTGTTATTTCCAACTTCCTGCTTTAGCTCTGTTTCTGAGCTGGCACAGTGTGAAACACCAGCTAGAGAGAGGAGAGCCAGTGAAACCAAAAGCCACTCCTTCATTCTCTCTCTGTAGGAAATTGTTCGTCTTTTGGAGCACTGCAGGAAAGTCGGTGATTAATTATTGGCAGGTTAAAACCATTTAAACTTAATAACTTGTTAACTTAAAAACATTTAACCTTAACTCTTAATCTTAAGCCAAACATATAAAGTATAAATTGAAAAATTATGAATAGCACTGAAAGTGAATATGCTTTGATATAGTAGGTATTCCTGACACTTCATTTAACCTCATTTATGACAACTTATACTGCAAATGGAGTCCAGGAGTATTACTCAATATTTATAATTTATAGAATAAATGCAAATCATAGGAGCAAGGGTGATAATCCAGAATATTTGCACTACTGAAATTCTTCTCGGCATTTACGAATTATTATGTCGACTCGCTACCAGTTATATCTAATATTGGAAAAGATGTTACGAGAGATGGCAAGGACAAGCATTGCCTACACACACTTACAGCTGTTCGAGAACTTAGTTACCCGAAATTCATCTTTCAAGATAAAGGAAAACGCCGGAAAACCCCTTATGCTGATAACTCAAGCTGACCGAGATTTAAGCGTGGGATCTCTTGAACATGAGGTCTATGCTACCCAGTAAGGCACGACATCGTCTTGATCTGACCATTTCTGTGCAGACTGGCATTTTATTTGACTACTTTTTATACATATGAGTACACATTTCTATATATTGCGTTCATAAGGCGATGGCGATAAGTATACGAACATTAAAATAATAACTTTTATATTTGTGAATGTTTTAAACTTTATATTTCGTTTTATTATTAATTAAAATAGGTATCTTTATCTGCTTCTCTGCGAGCCCCTGAAGTCTCAGGCCCATCTCATTCCAAGCCCTACAGGCCTTAAGCGTTATGCCTCTGGTACACAGGACTAAAAGCGTCACAAAGTATTGAACGTGGCGGATATCTAAGAAATAAACTATGACATGAAAGAAATATTTGATACTGTGTTTTAAAGACATCTACATTACTTATCTCACGTTTTCGTCTATTGATTACCGTTTATCAGTTACAAATGTTGTATTAAATTTCCTCTGTAGTTTCGCAGACTATTCCCAGAAAGTACAAGATGTAAATTTCAGTTGCTGTATGATTATCTCTAATATATGGCAATTTAATAAAAAATTGTCAGTCGTTTTGAGAAAATAAAAGTATGCGAAGAATGTATCACACAAAGAGTGTTATGGATTGAAGTTAAATTCTAACTTTAGCATTTGACCAGAGTTTGGTGTGTGTAGTTTGATCGATCGTTTTTGAGTTGTGCTGTCAACACAGGGACGAACATGTGCGCGCACGCGCGTGCACATACATACACACACACACATGCTTTCTTCAATAATTATGTTTTTGGTCTCAGGTGAACTGAAATCGCGAATTTACTGAAATCTCGATATAAAATTTTTAGGTGGAGTATAGTATAATGCGTCTTCTCCCTGCTATGTATGTGACAGAGAAAATAAAAATGAATAGGATATTCCTTTGAAAAAAAAGGCAGAGGAAAACATTTCATTATATAAATGTTAAATCAAATAAACCATAAAGTCAAATGGGACGCAAAGAAAACAACAAAACGTGTGAACATCGACAGCTTGTGATCCTTTCATCATGATAAAGGGCTTACGCGTAGGGAAACTGCTGCTAAGTACGTCACGGAGCACTTTGGATATATCATCCAACGATACAGATATGAAAACAGAATCTAGTCCTTGCCACAAATGGGACGTCCACAGAAGCTGAGTCATAGATAAAAGAGACTGCTTATGAGAAATTCAATAAGTAATTCTAAAATAAGTGCCACAAAAAATGTATCTTTCTACATGTAAGGATGTGCACCATGGAAGGGTTTTTATTGAGGAGGGCTACAAGGGAGGAGCGGCGAGAGAAAAACCTTATGTAAACAAAACACGGCAAGGTGATCGCAGATTGCCAAAATATTCTGCAAGAAAGGAGGGTTCGTGTTTGGCGAAAGCCCAATACTGGGCTGAATATAAGAAAAGGTAGAGTCAGACTGAAAAATTCAATGCCATAGCCGGGATTTGAATCACGGATCTTCTGGTTGCCGTCCAGCTGCTCTAACCCTTGAGCTACTATGGCCAACGTGCCGACATGACATTAAATTCTCCAACTGACACGTGTTTTCCCGGTAAACCACTTAGGAGTTCTCATAAACACATGAGACAACTACCTTAATGGCGACTTAAAACATGTAAGTACTTTAAGGCCCGGGCTTTATAGTTAACCACTTTTAGGTCAATTAATGGAAATTAATTGTTCTTTCACACTGGCCGTGTGTAGGCTAAAGTATGGAAACGTAGAGTCAGACTTAAAAATTCAAAAATCCAGCAACGGACGGTTGGATGATCGGTCGGTCTTTTGGACGGCAACCAGAAGATCCGTTGTTCAAATCCAGGCTATGGCATTGAATTTTTAAGTCTGACTCTACGTTTCTACTATTTAGCCTACACACGGCTAGTGTGAAAGAAAAATTAATTTCCAATAATTTACCTAATAGTGGTTAACTATAAAGCCCGGGCCTTAAAGTACTTATATGTTGTAAGTCGCCATTAAGGTAGTTGTCTCATGTGTTTATGAGAACTCCTAAGTGGTTTACCGGAAAAACACGAGTCAGTTGGAGAATTTAATGTCATGTCGGCACGTTGGCCATAGTAGCTCAAGGGTTAGAGCGGCTGGACGGTAACCAGAAGATCTGTGGTTCAAGTCCCGGCTATGGTATTGAATTTTTCAGTATGACTCTACGTTTCTACAATTTAGCCTACACACGGCCAGTGTGAAAGAAAAATTAATTTCCAGCCTACACTGAAACACAAAGGTGGCAATGTTATGAGGTGCACCTCATTATTTTTAGATAAAACATTCACCATCGTGAGGAGAAATTAAGAATAAAAATACTTTTAAGTCCTATGAGGATGAAGAACCAATGCAGCAGGTGTAGGTATATTGTCAGGGAATGTTCGTTTTATAACTGCCCAAAAGAAACACAAGTATCTCCACAGAGTACAAATCTTAACTCAGTAGACAATTTATGGAGTAGGGTAAATAAAGGAATAAGAAATTCTGCCATCTCCTCTAAAAATCAACTAAATAAAGGTTTGCTCAAAGAATGGTCAGAACTTAAGCCTGGCTATATGAAAAAATACTCTCTAAAAAGAAATTAGGTCTGCCAGAAGTAATCAGACATAAACAATACCATACTGAATTCAACCAGCGTGAGGTAAAACATATGTACATATATCTAGTAAGGTTCGTCTGGTTTAACCTGAAACATGACCTACTTAGTGCTGCTATCTCTCCATATGACAAAGAAGGGGTGAAAAGTTTTGTAAACACATTGACACTGCTATCCGCGACAGCGGACAGGTACTGCAACCAGTGCAGGGCTTGCTTATTTACAAACAGTGCTTT
This sequence comes from Mantis religiosa, assembly GCA_030765055.1. Taxonomy (NCBI): domain Eukaryota; kingdom Metazoa; phylum Arthropoda; class Insecta; order Mantodea; family Mantidae; genus Mantis; species Mantis religiosa. The sequence continues at coordinate 97,998,996 of CM060949.1, forward strand.
ACATTGATAGAGAAATATGGTAATACTGGAAAAGTTCTATAAAAACTGGCGTTGTACGTTGGTAGGCTCGCGAAGCCGATGAAAAATGATGGCCGATCGTTACCGGAAGTGAGAGACAGTTGAGCGTAGTTGTTAGGAAAAATAAACAGTTTGAGGTTAGCTAGCAAATTGTGATGGACGAATGTATTTGCCAGGAGAATAAAGTGTAGTTTTTGTGTTTTATAACCTCGTTTTATCATTTCACGAACCCACAAAGTCACAACTGGTGTCAGGAGTGGGATAACAACATCACCGAAGATTATGGCAATGGAATCGCTATTGGAAATGCTTTTGCAGAAGATGAACGAATTAACAGCGAAGTCGGAAGCGGCAAATAACAACTTAGCCGCGAAGATGAACGAGTTAACAACAAAAACAGAAGCGGCAAATAACAACCTGGCCGCAGAGTTGAAAGAAATAAAGACCGAATTGACAACAGAAATGAAGGCAGCGAACGACAGTCTGGCCACAGAAATGAAGGAGGCGAACGAGGTCCTCGCCGCCAAATTTGAGGAACAGTTGGCCGGCGTGAGGGATGACGTGACGGAGCTGGTCAAGCGGATGGGCCAAGTGGACGAGCGCGTCGAGGACCTGGCGAACCGCTTCAGTGACCTAGAGGAAAAGGCCAACAATAACTGCAAGTCCCTGAACACCATGGTTGAGGACGTCGTCGGCAGGAGACTGAAGGATTTGAAGGCTGACGCACTGGGACGCGACACAACATCGGCGCGCGTCAAACCTCCGAAATATGACGGCGCGTCAACATTCGAGGTCTTCCGCCGCCAGTTCGACACAGTGGCCAAGCATAACAGATGGTCACCGGAGGAGGAGGCCACACAGTTAATAGCCAGCCTCCAGGGACGGGCCGCGGAAATCCTAAACGCGGTGCAGACGACGGCGGCACCCAAGGACATCTGGGAGGCCCTGGAGAATCGTTTCGGGAACCACCGCTTAGCCGCAGCGTACCGCAGCCAACTAAAGGCAAGGTCGCAGCAGCCGGGGAAGATGCTGCAGGAGTTCGCCATAGCGATCGAGCAGCTGGCTAGCAAGGCCTTGGTTGACCTGCCACTGGAGTTCGTATCCCGGGAAGCCGCCTACAATTTTGTCGACGGAGTACGGGACACGGAGATTCGTCAGCGCCTAATGCTCGGCGAATATAAAACCATCCACGAGGCGCTGACAGCGGCATTAAGGATGGAGGCGGCCAAAGTAACATCTATCCCGACGTCGAGAACGAGGAGTGTCCGCTACGCCGGAGACAGAAGACCAGCTGAGGGACGCCGGCGAACACCTAGTGGCCTGTGTTGGGGCTGTGGACAGCCCGGACACCTGCGGAGAGACTGCCCACACCAGGAAGAGCAGCCGGAAAACGAGTAAGGGCCGTCGTGGAGAGGGGCACGTCGGTGCCATTACCACCATCCCCTCGAGTGACAATCCGCGCCGTCAGCCGGCGGATGGATGACAACCTCATCGCGGACGGCTGGGTAAGAGGAAAGCCGTGCCGCGTGCTGGTGGACACCGGGGCGGCCGTGACCATCATCAGACCTGAGGTGGCGAAGGGTTTGCCGACGAGGAAGCTGAGCCGACCATACGAGCTTGTGACGGCATCGGGCGACACCATGCCTGTGGAGAAGGAGGCCCTGCTGGAGCTGAACTTGGGACGGAGTGCCGTGCGTCTGTGGGTGTTCGTCGCGAAGGTGGCTGAGGAGGTGATCCTGGGACTGGATACCCTCAGGAGCCAGGAGGCGACGGTCGACGTCGGCAGGACGGTCCTAAGGCTCAACGGAGAAGAGGTTATACTCCGTCAACAAGAAGAGCGCCTTGGAATTGGCAGGGTCGTCTTGAGCGAAGACGTGTTTGTCCCCGCGAGGAGCGAAGTGATGGTGACGGCGCGACCGGAAGGCCGGACAACAGGTTTGATCCAGAAGGTGCCCCGAGGAAAGATGTTGGTGGTACACCTGGATCGCCTGGCCCACTACGAAGGCGCTGTTCGGGACGACCAGCCTTGAGGAGGGAGCAGTGTCACCCGGGTGGTAGGCTCGCGAAGCCGATGAAAAATGATGGCCGATCGTTACCGGAAGTGAGAGACAGTTGAGCGTAGTTGTTAGGAAAAATAAACAGTTTGAGGTTAGCTAGCAAATTGTGATGGACGAATGTATTTGCTAGGAGAATAAAGTGTAGTTTTTGTGTTTTATAACCTCGTTTTATCATTTCACGAACCCACAAAGTCACAATATACAATCGACTCCACAGCTGAATTAAATGGACATACCTCCATGTCATTGTGATACGAATACTTTCGAGCTAATATGGGCAAAAATTAATGAAGGAGGTAGAAAAGATGTACTGGGGAAAAGACGGATTATTTGATATGTTGAACAGTTTCTCATAAATTTGGAAGAAAGTGACTCTCCAAAAAATCCCTAATTGACGGTATATTTATACTACTGACATCTACCAGTAGTCTTAAAAGCGCTGCGCTTGAACGTATTAAAGGGATAGTTCAATATAATCACGCGGAATCAATCGGAATATTGCATGGAAATAATGTAATGGATTAAACAGTCATGGGTTTCCTACGCGGGCAATAATGCGTTCTCTCCCTCTCCCCGTCTCTCTCTCTCTCTCTCTCTCTCTCTCTCTCTCTCTCTCTCTCTCTCTCTCTCTCTCTCTCTCTAATTCCCGTGTTTCAAGATAAACCAGACGAACTGTAGTTGACCTAATATTTAGTATTTAAGTGACTTTAAACTACAGTAAGTGCGCTGAAATATTTTTGTTAACTCCTGTTGCACTTTAGAAGTAAGGTTGTTATTGGAAATTAATTGTTTTATGTATTGTGAATGTAACACATCTTATTTTTTTCTGAATATCGAAATCTATTTTTAGGCAGTGTAAATCCTCATTAAGTTGTCAAAATAACAAACAACAAGCCATAACATGAATATTGAAGATCAATCGATTGATCGATCCTAGTTAACGCGCTTTCAATTGTTTTGCGAAGTGGTCCGTCATTCGACGACGAGAGACTAGACGATGGTGGCCCTGTGTGATTCGAACAAGGGTTAGCAGTGGAGAGGAAATATAACCATGAAGTGATGTGAATATGCTCTAATGAGTTTACATTAAAAGTGCCCTGGTGTAGTAAAATAGATTTAGAAATCGAACAAGTAATTGAAAGAATAAAATAAATTTTGCTTTATTAGCTGGTAAATAATGTCACCTAATTATCGGAATGCACGGCCAGCTAGCAGCAGGGTAGGGCCAGACGGGAAGCATTGAGGCCACGCTTACGCATTTGTCTCGTGTCCCTTAACTGAGGGGATGATTAGAAGAGCGGCACGGGCCCTGTACCGTCTCTTTCCCCTCCCCTGACGTTTGGAAACTTCGGGATGATTCATTGAACCGCGAGACTTCCAGAAACGGCGATCTTCCCTATATAAGACCTGCAGTTGGCGAGTGACGAGTTCTTGGCGAGCAGCCGTGAGGAGCGCGGAGTGAGTGAACGGACTGTGTACGTGCATCGGAGGAGTTGTACGTGATTGCGAGTGCACATTGGACCTGTGACAGACGAACTGGTGAATTGTAATTGTGTGCGCTACGTAATTCTATGTAATCGGCAAGGGTTCCAACTGTAATTCGGTGGAAATAAAGAAGTTTTTGAGTTTGTGCAATTGGTCTTTTAATTTCACGAACCCACAAAGTTACAATACAAATTTAGGAACACAGATTGCGGAACTTGCCAAATTCGTGTTAATTGAAGCAATAAGTGTGTGTGTTAGGGCACTGGCAAATGAAGTGAAAGGAATTAAATCTCCTCCACATAAAACTATCCTTTGTCAGTAACCGTTATCTTAGAAGCTATGAAAATTGCGATAAAGAAGACAGCTGACTCATGGACTAAGACGCGAAACCCAACAAATTGATTGACAGGCGCCACTTCTATAAAGCTCAAGGTCTTAACTGGAAAATGTCATCTTGCAGCTTTACCCAAAATAGGAGAAATGCTGTTTTAAAAAGGTAAGCCACCTTGTCCATTCAATGTATATCAATGTATATCTACGAAACAGCTTGTCCACCAGCTTTCCTACCAGGTGGCCGAAAATAAAATGCTTGCTGTATCCATTGTCTCAAGTTGTTTACATCACTCCATACCCGCCTTGGTAGCGTAAATGGTAGCGTGTCTGCCTCACGATGAAAGGTCCCGAATTCGAATCTCGGTTAAGGTGAGTTACCTCGATAAGGTTTTTCCGGGGTTTTCCCTTATCCTGATAGACGAATGTCGGATAACTCTAAGCTCCATTGACCCGGACTTATTTGAGCATCATTTCACCAATTTCATTCATCGTCCGATATGACAACGTTGGAGGACGTAAATTACACACACACACACACACACACACACACACACACACACACACACACACACACACACACACACACACACACACACACACACAAACAAAACCATCACTTGACCGACAAAGCTGCTAACATGCCCTCCTTACGGGAATTAGGGCTCTAAACTGCAAATCTTATAATAAAATTAGTAATAATGAGTCCTGTGTGAAGTGTTGTTTACAGTGTACTTTTATATTTATGAGCTGTGACATTCAGGCACAAAAAATATACAAATTATTTCTTTTGTTATATTAAGGAGTGGCTGTTTCTGGTGAAAACTTAATATAGAATGTTAAGGCACACACGAAATGGTAAAAATTATGGGTTCTTAAATAAACTAATGTAAACATTGCAGATTAATTAAAATAGCTAAGCTTTACAAGCTTTTCTTATATTTGAAGCAAGTAGAACCATGCTACACTCACAGTCTTAAAGAAGCGACCTGCTAAATGCCATGCTGTGTTTTGTTTCAGCTGATATGTTCTAGTAATTTTACAGTGTGAGAATGGTTGTTATCTTTAGGGACCCCCTTTTCCTCACAACCTTATCATTTTTCCGGTATTGGAGACTTCCTTGGCGTTGCGAATCAAATACTGAGAAAGAGGACATTGCTGCTGTTAAAAAGCTTAAATAGCGTAAGGTCAACAAAATAAATACTAAAATTAACCTAGGGTACTTTATTTTCAAACGGCTCAATCACCTCAAATTCATTTTAATGGGTTTTGAGATATCATCATCATCATCATCATCATCATCATCATCATCATCATCATCATCATCATCATCATCATCATCATCATCATCATCATCATCATCATCATCATCATCATCATCATCATCATCATCATCATCATCATCATCATCATCATCATCATCATCATCATCATCATCATCATCATCATCATCATCATCATCATCATCATCATCATCATCATCATCATCATCATCATCATCATCATCATCATCATCATCATCATCATCATCATCATCATCATCATCATCATCATCATCATCATCATCATCATCATCATCATCATCATCATCATCATCATCATCATCATCATCATCATCATCATCATCATCATCATCATCATCATCATCATCATCATCATCATCACCATCATGCCCACCTCGGTAGCGTAGATGGTAGCATGTCTGCCTCAAGTTCAAGAGGTCCCGAGTTCGAATCTCGGTCAGGGTGGGTTACCTGGATAAGGTTTTTCCGGGGTTTTCCCTTATCCTTACAGACGAATGCCGGGTAGCTCTAAGCACCATGGACCCTGGACACATTTTAGCATCATTTCACCCATTACATTCACCGTCCGATATGACTTAACGTTGGAGGACGTTAAATTAAAAAAAAATCATCAAGATAATGCACACATTAACAAGGATAAAGATAATTAACTGCATATATAACCGTAGAATATAAAAGTATAGGAGTTGCGAGCTTTATTAAAACATATGATATTATCTGTACTACAAGTTTAGCTTATTGATATATTGGAGAAGTATTGTATTGAATTCAAACATTTAGTATAATATTTATTTGTACTTACATATCTTACAATCTCAATTACTAGTTTTACAAGTCTAATTTAGGTACAAATTTGTCAGCTACTTCTATTACGGCTGATAGTGGTGTTGGCTCACTGGCCGTTAACCTCTATCCTAGCCCTTATACGACCTTGACCTAAAGTTCTGATTGTGTCTTTAATTTCTCTACCTCTTACATCCTCGCCCTTCTCAGCCATTTCTCTTTGATTTTGTCAGCAAATTTCCCCATCTCCCTTATTCTTTTCTCTCCTTTCAATGTAAGAATTTTTATAGTTACTACGCAAACCCCCTTATTATTCCAGTTCTTATCCCAAATTTATTTCCTCCAGTTTTCAATTTCTTAACACTCCACTACATAAGGCTCTAAGCTTATTTTCTTTCCACATAGAGTGTACTACTTTGGTGAACCCCCTCTCAATATGGCTCCTGGCCTTAACCAAACTAAACCCTCCCTCACATATCTATCATATGTCTATATATGTTTCCCTTCCCCATTCTGTCTTTATTTTCAGGTATACAAACATTTAGTATCAAAAACACCTTAAAAGTTTCTGAACCTCCCCCCCCCTCCCCGAGTAGTATTTTTGTAATGTGTCTATGTGTTCTAACGTAATAACTAAAGAAGGAAAGTTAACATAGGTGGCAGATATCAAAATTCATATAAGTACATACTTTAAGGCATATCAGTAGAGGATGTAAGGTGAAGATCTTCTAAAGATTTTACTAACTCTAGATAGACCTTCACATGAAATAGCCATGTCTTGTGTTATGTGCCTATAGATTACTATAAAAGTACCATAGTTCTGAAGTTCTAACATGAGTAACAATAATCTGAATTTTCTGTAAATATGGTAGAGCGGAGTTTGTTTCCATCTTCCCTCAGGTGTAACACTAGTTGGAGCTTTCTCCGCAAACAGCTAAACCGTGAAGGAAGAAGAAGATTTAAACAGTTATGTATGTTCAAGTTGCAGCAATGTTAAATTTACACATCAATCGTAAGTTGTTAGCTAAATCCTTGACGTTTGTAAGGGATTTATAACTGCATTCAAGTTTCATAATGGTTAAAGAGCCTTTGCATTTGCATGGTGGGACGTTTTAAGTTGTTATACAGGTTGTTTCAAAACGACATGATTATAGCCGTTACGTAGTTTATAATTTAACTGGTCCCAATTTCGGTGTCGCAGCTTCGAAGTTCTGTTAGGTATACTTTTATGCAGGATTAAATATGACATGATTTTGTGATTAGGCAGCGCAGGAACCACTGGTGTGCGAACCTCAAAAGTTGTTATTGGGACGCACCAGTCACGAAAACAAAAACATTACTCCTTGCTTGTTATCAGTTACCCTAGCCTACCGTTCAGGTAATGGGGCAAAGGGCAGTTATTTGTGCAAAAGTCGACTAATAACTCGGACAGCTGCAAGGTTAACTACATATTCCGTCCTAACAGGGAGGATTTTGCGCGTACTTAGCAAATCCAAGCAATATGGAGCGCTATACGAATGCCGAAATGACGGATATGGTTTTGATGAATGGAAGAGTTAAAGGGAGTTCAACGAACGCACGAATAATTTGGTTTCATAAAATATGAATTAAAAATAGCTTCATCAATGATAAAATTTATTTATTTAATTTCAGAGCATTTTGTTATGACCTTAATTGTACAGTACTTTCAACCACTTACTGTAAATATCAAGAGCTTCCTTTTCAGTTACAAATGCTTTATTTAGTATTATCAAACACATGAAATAAAATGCTCGTCTCATTGTATAAGCCATTTAGTTTTGGTTAATTTATCTACAATTCTTTGATGTTGTTTTCTGTTCTGTTTATCACTTAATGCTTCCATCCTCAACCTCACTAACATTAACTTCCCTCTAAAAGGTATAAGTTGCATATGTCCACCAGCTTATTTGCCATCATGGACTGCTATATCGAAATTTTGGAACACGTTAAACACTCATAGGCAATAATTAAGCAATAGCTTCTTTATTGCGGTTTCATAAGACAAAGAAATTCTTAATAGTAGAAAGCTACTGCGGAGTATGCCGGTATGTTTATAAACAGTTACAGCACGCGGCACGGCATGTGTCCTATACCTGCGAACTCCGACTGCGTCGTTGTTCCTCTCACTGCCTAATCCACACTCATTCTGAAGTGTTTTGTTTATACGACTCTATTGGCGGTAAAAACTATCTATATGTGTCACATAGAAGCTGAGCAACTACTTCTATATTTTGGTTCGCTGTCGTTTTGAAACACTCTGTATATTCCTTAGATTCTCAGACTCTGTAATTCATTTTAATCCCTTTGTGTTTGTAAAATTTTATCATTTACAGCTATATCAACTACTAATGGGAGATCAATTGCACAATAGCCGAGGTTACCTTTGAATTCTGGCTGCTCCTTATACATGAGTCTACTACACTCTGACGTCATTTTAAAGCGTACCATTTTCACATTTTAATGTTACTTCATAAGCACTAAACGCTGTGTTTCTGACAATTTTATAAAACATTGAACATATGTATTATGTTACGATACATTAAAAACTTATGTATAAGCCCGCACTTCGACATTTCCTTAAATAAAATTATTAAAATACACAACACATACAGTTATTCCGACTATTCACCGATAGTTTAGACCGTTCCGAATTCCAAATTAACTACAAAAATATTCAATAACTGAGCGAAAACCTTAAGCAAAACAAGGCGGTAGTTGTCACTCAAGCGTACTTTCATGATCATGTTTAGAATTGACTGAAAATTAACAGGAACAGTTATGAAGTGCTTTAAATGTTAAGTGTGAATTTTATATTCCTAATATCAGGAATCAATATTGTCACCCGATCGTTGGAACACCCTATAGAACCAGCTGAGAGCGGGCAAGAACGGGAGGTCGGCGTTAGCCACGCCCCCTCATTTGTCTTATAGTGGTAACAAGGGGTAGCTGGGAGAAAAAACATCACTGCACCGTCTTTTTCTGTTCCACCTGTGTTCTCGAACTTACGGGATATTTCATCTAATCTAGAACATTCTCGATCCCCCAGCTAACCCTATATAAGCAACACGCCGGACAGTAAGTCAGTCAGTTCTTGGCGTAAGAATGCAGTGCTAGTGTACGACGAGAAGACTGTGTGAGTACATCGGAGGATTGTACGTAATTATGAGTGCAAGTGAAATTGTAACGGACGAACTGGCGAATCGTAATTGTGTGCATTACGTAATTCTGCGTAATTGGCAAGAGTTTAACTGTAAGTCGGTGGAAATAAAGAACATTTTTGAGTGGTGCAATTGGACTTTTCATTTCACGAACCTACAAAGTCACACTGGTGTCAGGAAGCGGGAAGACAACAGCACCGAACATTACAGCCATGGACGCGGCATTGGAAAAGATTTTGGAGAAGATGATGGAAATGAAGGCGGAACTGGCAGAAATGAAGACGGCCAACGGCAACATCACCGAGAAGATGGAAGAAATGAAGGCCGAATTAACAGAGAAGACGGAAGCGGCAAGTAACAACCTGGCTGCGAAGACGGAAACGGCAAACAACAACTTGGCCACGACAATGACCGCAAAGATGGCCGAACTGACCACGGAAATGAAGGTGGCGAATGAGGCTCTCGCCGCCAAATTTGAAGAACAGTTGGCCGGCGTGAGGGATGACGTGACGGAGCTGGGCAAGCGGATGGGCCAAGTGGACGAGCGCGTCGAGGACCTGGCGAGCCGCGTTAACGACCTGGAAGGGAAGGCTGACAGCAGCGTCAAGTCCCTGAACGCCATGGTGGAGGGCGTCGTCGGCAGGAGGTTGAAGGATTTGAAGGCTGACGCACCGGTACGTGACACGACATCGGCGCGCGTCAAACCTCCGAAATATGATGGCGCGTCAACGTTTGAGGTCTTCCGCCGCCAGTTCGACACAGTGGCCAAACACAACAGATGGTCACCGGAGGAGGAGGCCACACAGTTAATAGCCAGCCCCCAGGGACGGGCCGCGGAAGTCCTAAACGCGGTGCAGACGACGGCGGCGCCCAAGGACATCTGGGAGGCCCTGGAGAATCGCTTCGGGAACCACCGCTTAGCCGCAGCATACCGCAGCCAGCTAAAGGCAAGGTCACAGCAGCCGGGGGAGACGCTGCAGGAGTTCGCCATAGCGATTGAGCAGCTGGCTAGCAAGGCCTTGGTTGACCTGCCACTGGAGTTCGTATCCCGGGAAGCCGCCTACAATTTTTTCGACGGGGTACGGGACACGGAGATTCGTCAGCGCCTAATGCTCGGCGAATATAAAACCATCCACGAAGCGCTGACAGCGGCATTAAGGATGGAGGCGGCCAAAGTAACATCTGTCCCGACGTCGAGAACGAGGAGTGTCCGCTACGCCGGAGACAGAAGACCAGCCAAAGGACGCCGGCGAACACCTAGTGGCCTGTGTTGGGGGTGTGGACAGCCCGGACACCTGCAGAGAGACTGACCACACCAGGAAGAGCAGCTGGAAGAACGAGTAAGGGCCGGCGTGGAGAGGGACACGTCGGCGCCATTACCACCATCCCCTCGAGTGACACTGCGCGCCGTCAGCCGGCGTATGCATGACAGCCTCATCGCGGACGGTTGGGTGAGAGGGATGCCGTGCCGCTTGCTGGTGGACACTGGGGCAGCCGTGACAATCATCAGACCTGACGTGGCGAAGGGTTTGCCGACGAGGAAGCCAAGCCGACCATACGAGCTTGTCACGGCATCTGGCGACACCTTGCCTGTGGAGAAGGAGGCCCTGCTGGAGATGACCTTGGGGCGGAGTGCCGTGCGTCTGTGGGTGTTCGTCGCGAAGGTGGCTGAGGAGGTGATTCTGGGACTGGATGCCCTCAGGAGCCACGAGGCGACGGTCGACGTCGGCAGGAAGGTCCTGCGGCTCAACGGAGAAGAGGTTATACTCCGTCAGCCCAAAGAGCGCTTTGGAATCTGCAGGGTTGTCTTGAACGAAGACGTGGTTATTCCCGCGAGGAGCGAGGTGATGGTGACGGCGCGACCAGAAGGCCAGACAGCAGGTTGGGTGCCGAGGCTGCAGGAGTACGACTTCATCTCGGAACATCGTAGAGGGAAGAGCCACGGTAATGCTGACGCCATGTCCCGGGCACCCTGTCCAGAAGAGTGCGGCCAGTGCACAAGAGTGGAGGAGAAGGAGCGTGCCGCATCAGTCCGAGTAGTCACGGCAGTGCCTGCGGATGGCTGGGATAGCGCAGGCCTGAGGAGGGAGCAGCTGGCGGACGCAGACTTGGGGCCACTCTTAAGGGAAGTGGAGGCAGGGACGAGACCAACCTGGGAGGACATCGCACCGAGGAGCGCCACCTACAAGTGGTACTGGGACCAATGGGACTCGCTGAAGACCAGAGAGGGCGTGTTGTTCCGGGTATGGGAGTCACCCGATGGGAAGACGCAGAGAGAACAGTTAGTACTTCCCCGGAGTAAAGTACCGGAAGTCTTGGAAGAAGTGCACGCCGGTACTTCAGGAGGACACCTGGGAGCGAACCGAACGATTGACAAACTACGGCAGCGCTACTACTGGCTGAGGCTCCGAGCAGATGCTGAGAGATGGTGCCGTCAGTGTCACGAGTGTGCGGCGAGTCACGGCACCCAGACTAGGAGCCGGGGTCGCATGCAGTAGTACAACGTCGGAGCGCCATTCGAACGTCTCGCCGTTGACATTGCTCCGGAAGCGAAACAGCCGGCGACCGAGTGTGTGGAGAACTTGGTGGACCATCTCCACGACATGTACGAGATGGCTCGCCAGAACATCCAGAAGGCGAGCGACCGCATGAAGACCAGGTATGACAGGCAAGCCAACAGCCAAGGATTCCAGCAAGGTGACCTGGTCTGGTTGTACCGTCCTACACGGACCAAGGGACGCTGCCCGAAGCTCCAGCAGCCATGGCAAGGACCGTACCGGGTGGTGAAGAGGATTAACGACGTGGTCTACCGAAACCAGAAGGTTCCCCGAGGGAAGATGTTGGTGGTACACCTGAATCGCCTGGCACGCTACGATGGTGCTGTTCGGGACGACCAGCTTTGAGGAGGGAGCAGTGTCACCCGATCGTTGGAACACCCTATAGAACCAGCTGAGAGCGGGCAAGCAGGGTAGGTCTGCGTCAGCTATGCCCCCCCTCGTTTGTCTTATAGTGGTGACAAGGGGTAGCTGGGGGAAAAAACATCACTGCGCCGTCTCTTTCTGTTCCAGCTGTGTTCTCGAACTTACGGGATATTTCATCTAATCTAGAACATTCTCGATCCCCCAGCTGACCCTATATAAGCTACACGCCGGGCAGTAAGTCAGTCAGTTCTTGGCGTAAGAATGCAGTGCTAGTGTACGACGAGAAGACTGTGTGAGTGCATCGGAGGATTGTACGTAATTACGAGTGCAAGTGAAATTGTAACGGACGAACTGGTGAATCGTAATTGTGTGCATTACGTAATTATGTGTAATTGGCAAGTGTTTAACTGTAAGTCGGTGGAAATAAAGAACATTTTTGAGTGGTGCAATTGGACTTTTCATTTCACGAACCCACAAAGTCACAATATCAATAAAAGTTAAACTAATATACAAATAAACAAGAAACTATAATCATCAACATCATCATCATGATCATCATCATCACCATCATTAATTATTATTATTATTATTATTATTATTATTATTATTATTATTATTATTATTATTATTATTATTATTATTATTATTATTATTATTATTATTATTATTATTATTATTATTATTATTATTATTATTATTATTATTATTATTATTATTATTATTATTATTATTATTATTATTATTATTATTATTATTATTATTATTATTATTATTATTATTATTATTATTATTATTATTATTATTATTATTATTATTATTATTATTATTATTATTATTATATTATTATATTATTATTATTATTATTATTATTATTATTATTATTATTATTATTATTATTATTATTATTATTATTATTATTATTATTATTATTATTATTATTATTATTATTATTATTATTATTATTATTATTATTATTATTATTATTATTATTATTATTATTATTATTATTATTATTATTATTATTATTATTATTATTATTATTATTATTATTATTATTATTATTACTATTATTATTATTGTTATTATTATTACGATTATTGTTCTTATTATTGTTATTGTTATTATTGTTGTTATTTTTGTTATTGCTGTTATTATCATCATCATTATTATAATTAGTATTATCATTAGTATTATCATTATCATTATCAATATGCCCGCCTCGGTAGCGTAGATGGTAGCATGTCTGCCTCACGTTCAAGAGGTCCCGAGTTCGAATCTCGGTCAGGGTGAGTTACCTGGATAAGGGTTTCTCCGGGGTTTTCCCTTGTCCTGTAAGAGGAATGTCGGGTAACTCTAAGCTCCATGGACTCATTTGAGCATCATTTCATTCATCGTCCGATATGACTTAACGTTGGAGGACGTAAATTACAAAAAAATATTTTATCATTATCATTATTATTATATCTACCACACATTTACGTCAGCAATGTTCAACTTAGTACTCGTTTAACTTTTTCTCTTCTCTTTTTTTTGGTATGCTTTAGTTTCCACCGATCGCAAGCTAGTTAATGACTTATGCTTGGATGAAATTGGGTTATAAGGACGTTTGCACTTCTGTCGGAGATGCCTATATCACACCCTAATTTACAAACATCAGTATTGCTCCGTAAATCACCTGCATACTTATGGTGATCTTGGATTAGTCATCGTATTAAAACAAATACCTTCGAATATGCTTCATACTGAATATATATATAAGGGATCCAACAACAAGTGATAAATTTGGAGGTTAAAGGAGCTTAAAAATATTGCGAAATTAACAATGATTCATATGTAGAAATAAAAGTTATGATGAAATAAGGCGACATCCGAGTTATTTTGACATAATTTATATAATCACAAATTACTAGTTTTGTCTTTCGGAAGTAAAGGAAATGACGGGCCACACCCTTTCTTCTGCTTTGAGTTCCAGTAAGCTATAAAGGAATTAAACATTTTATTTAATTGTAGAATAGAATAAAAATATTAAATGTTTCACTTTAGAAAATTTAACATTTCACTTCAGTAAACAAAACTATTAACTAACTGTAAGCTTTCGCATTAAGTATATGTATTTGTCCCCATTCCCGTCAGTTCAGTTATTTATGGCATATATTGATGTAATATTACAGGAAAAAAAGAAAATTGCTTGCCGGATCCCCGTGTATATTTAATGTTTGCGTAGTATTTTACAACAGAAGAGGTGTCAGTCATGTATTCTATTTAACTAGGAGCTATAACCAATACAGTACAGCATGCAAACGTGAACTGCCTAAATATTTTAAAGAAATGCAGATTCCATGTAGTTACTGTCCGCGAGAAGTTTACTGGGTAGTTCAGCGTCTCAGTGGCGGGTTATTGTCGTTTTCAAGATCGATTCGCTATTTTTAATATAGTAAGCAATGCAATGAGTTGGATGAAACTTCATATGTCATATTGCTTTCTTGATGATATTTCATAATTCAAAAACGTTACCTTACTATTCCATGTTAAAAAGTAGGAGCTGTTAGCACGATTCAAGCACAAACCCTGAAAAAGAAATTTTTTGCTGTCAATGCCAACGTATGAAATGTGTAGCAAAATTCGTATTAGTGCACATTAGATTCTCTCACAATGTTCCTTATCACTTGTTGCAATTGCACTCTCTACTGAAATAAAACTTTGGACGTAAGGGTAGTCGATTTAAATGTATGGGAGACTGAAGGAAATTCATTCCTTTTGATCGCATTCTACTTTTTATGATGTTTCCCGCCATCTGTTGTCCATTTCGGTTAATACTAGTGTTGGAACACGGTGGTTTTCTCCGCACACTCAAACTGGACGCTGCTGACATCTAGCAGATGCCCAGTCTACACGATTGTACGTTTACTGGAGATATTGTCAATTAACAGTTCGCGCCCTTTTAAAAGCCAGTTTATGCTGACAGAATGGGGAGTAGAGAGAATTGAAAGTTTAAGTTTCATATGCGGATCTTCCAATTATAAAATGCTGACATTTCAATAAAGGAATTGCTTCGATTACAGGTATAGAATAAACTTGCTACTTCAACGAGCCGCTGAAATATGATTAAATGTTTTTTTGTGGCGAATAAATGTAATAAAATAGTTTATTTTAATTTTAAATTTACGTTTGAAGTTCTCTTTCATTCGTAGTGGTAGTAGATGGTAAATTAATGTCTTCCAAAAATATTCAGTAGTCACTACTTTTCACAATATGTTGAATTTTATTTATTTGCAAAGTCGGAGAGAGAGAAAGAGAGAAATATTTTTAAATTCAGAGCTGAGGAACATTAATAAACGTAGTTAGCTTGGATGTATAAATTGTTTTGATGGACACGTGTTAAATGCCTCAGGTAGGAGGATTAATGCATTACAAAGGAACATGGTTTGAGCTTCCGTAGAGTCTCAATAACATTAATTGATTATGTGTATGTCGGGATGTTATACTCTGCTGGATATCCTTCAGAAGTACAGTATATTCTATGATCTTCCGTGTTCATTTCTCCACGGGACCGGAGAGTAATCGCTTAATTAGGATCGTAATCTCCAAAGCCTCTCTTGTGCTACATGTTATTTAATTTAAAATAAAAAAGCAGCAGAACTTGTGGGCTTTCAGTTTTTTTTCTATTCTAAAACAATAGTAGGTATTACATAGAAAATGAAGCTAGCTACAGTGAAGCAATAAATATTACACAAATATAAATGTTTGTTACAAAGTCTTCATTTATCTTAAGAAATTGGTGTTCATACTTCATTCTAATGGAGATAGATTTCACAAATAGATTGCTTGTATCTTCAGTCCATAAACAAACTCCGTTGTCAAGGATTCTGGTTACCATGTTTTTCTTTTGTTTTTCCAGTATTACCAAAATCTCTAAATACGAAACAAAACTAAAGACAGAATCAACTGCTGGTATTTCAAAATTCGTTACGCGATGTTTATTTTTTAAAATAAATATCTTTTTCCAAACTATTAAATCTATCGGACCATTTAATTGTTTTAATAATCTAATTTTAGGATTTATTTCACGGTTAAATGACCAAAAATGATCTGATACAGCCGATTTATCAGTTTGTTTATACTTAATGTTCCGAAAATGTTCTTTCGTTCTTGGTTCCAAATTACGTTTCGTCTTTCCATCGCGTAGTGACTTTTGAAATACCAGCAGTTGATTCTGTTTTTATATTTCTTTCGTTTTCAGATTTTGGCAATACTGAAAAAACAAAAGAAAAACATGGTAACCGGAATCCTTGACAACGGAGTTTGTTTGTGGACTGAAGATACAAGTCGATCTCCATTAGAAAGAAGTATTAACACCAATTTCTTAAGATAAGTAAAGCCTTTGTAAAATATATTAATATTTGTGTAACAATACTACGTATGCTTAAAATTGCTCAAGGTGCTATTTATAATACATGGTTACATGTATGTATTTAAGGCAAAGCTTATCTATGGAACTTATTAAATGAAAATGTACTGCTCTTATTAATTCAAATAATTAGAGTTTGGGATAGCCTTCGATAGTTATCTTATTTTAACTTCCATGTTGTAGAAGATTCTCATAATTATTTACTCCTATGAAACTGAATTATATCATCATCCTTGTGATCTTAGTGTGCTCCTTTTAGGAGGATGACGACGGCAGTGGATGTATAATCTACATTCTTGAAAGTCCATTCGAGTTATTTTAAAAGAAAAAGGCAAATTATAAATAGCCACTATTCAGTATTCTTTGTTTTCTTAAAATAATTATATAAATCCAAAAAATTTATTATATAAATCCAAAATATTTTCTTAGTATTTGTAATGCATCCCAAAAATTAAACTTGATATTCACATTACCTGTTCATTCGTGCGTTCACTGTTCAATCCTGCCGCATTATTGCAAGTATTGTAAAGGGCAATCCATATAAAGCTGAACCATTTCAATAGGCCATATGTTTTAACCGATAATAGGACACAGGTGTACTTTTGGAGAATGTAATACACAATAGGGAGACGAGCATCTATGCATGTTTGCACTCGTCTCACCATATTCTCTGAAGTTTTTTGGAGATTATATCGAATTGAGAGAAGGTTATTTCCAGGAAGATGGAGCAACGTGCCATACATCTAAAGACACCATGGAACTTGTAACCAGTTTCTTTGATAATCGAATAATCTCAAAAGGTCTGTGGCCCCCCAGATCCCCTGACCTAACCTCACCGGATTTTTTCTTGTAGGGGTATCTAAATATAGAGTGTACAAGAATAGGCCACGGACAATTGATGTTCTCAAGAAATCCATTCGAACCGAAATAATTAACATTGGTGAGGACACTCTACGTACGAGGGCTGTTCAATAAAGGGCCGCGCCGTGGTTCAGTGGTTAGACCGCTTGGCTCTCACCAAGGCGGCCCGGGTTCGATCCCAGGCGACTGCAAAGTGAGATTTGTGATGGACAACATGACCCTGGGGCGGGTTTTCTTCGGGACTTCCGGTTTCCTCCACCATCTCATTCCACCGGTGCTCCATCTTCATCTCATGTATCATCAGTGTCACCGCCTGCGGTGCCGTATATAGTAAAAGCGGGCGTTAAACACTTCACATTTCATTTCACATTTTGCTGTTCAATAAAGAATGATCACATTTTTTTTGACAACGTACGTTCACTCATCCTCATAATTTTGATGGTCCTTCTCAAAATAGTCTCCCCTGAATGCGATGAACCTGTCCCAGCGTTTTTGCCAGTTAAAAACCATTTTTGAGAGATCCTTCAAAATTTCTCCGCAGCTTTCACCACTGCTTCTGATGATGGATAATGCCTCCCACGAAGGCGTTTCTTCAAGTTAGGGAATAGAAAAGGCACATGGGGCTAAATTCGGACTGTAGGCAGGATAAGGGATACACTTCACGTTGAAATATAATCAGCAACATTGGCAATATGCAGCCGTGCATTATCGTGGTGCAGCATCCAGTCGTGGTGCAGCATCCAGTCTGTTTCGCCCGCCTCGGTAGTGTGGTGGTAGCATGTCTGCCTCAAGTTCAAGAGGTCCTGAGTTCGAATCTCGGTCAGGGAGAGTTACTCGAATAAGGTATCTTCCGGGGTTTTCCCTTATCCTGAAAGACGAATAATGTCAGGTAACTCTAAGCCCTATGGACCGTGGGCTCATTTGAACATCATTTCACCCGTTCCATTCATCGTCCGATATGACTTTACGTTGGAGAACGTAAATTACAAAAAAAAAAAAAAAAAAAAAAAAAAAAACCACCAGACTGCTTCAAGGAAATGTGGAAATGTGGTCTTTGGGCCTGATATGGACTTGCAATGTTTTCAGGACACCCCTGTAGTATTGTCCAGTTACTGATGTGTGTGCAGGTACAACATGCTGATAAACCATTCCATCAATATCAAAGAATGAGATGACCATAACTTTCCCAGCAGAAGCAACCACTTTTGCCTTTTTTGGGGGGGGGTTGGTGATGAAGGAGATTTCCACACTAAGCTTTGCTGTTTGCTCTCAGTATCAAAATGAAGTAGCCAAATTTCATCAGCAATGATTACGTTTGAAAGAAACGTCGGATCTTCTTCTAACATCAACTTTAACTGCATGTTACCTCCATTGCAGCTGTAGCCAATACTGAACATGTCTGAACTTGCCTGGTTCTCACAGGCGGGAACCAGGAGTACCAACAATGAAACCACTACGGCGTGTTTGTTTCACATTAAGCTAACAGAATGTAATAAGATTGAATTTTAGTGCGAAAAATTATGACCATAAAAGATTATGATCATTCTTTATCGAACAGCCCTCGTATCTCCTTTAAATGTACAAAATATGTCAAAGATATTTTTTATGCACTGAACCATTTCCAAGATACTCTTATTTGCTTGAATTTTCAATAGCGTCTGTCAAATAGGAAAACGTTATTCTGTTTTCTTTATCTCATGGCATACAAAGGGAACGGAATTTACTAGCGCTTACAATGCAAACGGCTGTTAAATGATTTGACTGTCGCTCAAGGCCTATCGAATTCCCTTATTGCCCTTGCAAAGAAAGGGTAGTGTCATAGTCTGGATTTGAACCATGGATATTCTGGTCTCCGTCCAGCCGCTCTTAACCATTGAGCTAGTACGGCCAACGTGCCGATACGACATTAATTCTCCAACTGAGACGTGTTTTTCTCGGTAATCCACTAGAAAATCTCATAAACACATGAGACTTAGTGGCGACTTAGTGGCGACTTACTATGCTGTATTTTAACGCCCGGGCTTGATAGTTTCGACCACTATTAGGTCAATTAATGGAAATTAATTGTTCTTTCACACTGGCCGTGTGTAGGAGGCATTATGAGGCTGTTGATATGTTTGTGATAAAATAATTCTGGTAGTTTTAGATCTGTACTATGATTTCGACCACTTGGCAATTAAAAGGAACCAGCAAAACTCTCATATTAATGATAGGAAGTATTGATAAGAAAACGATTCCAGCCAATAACCTTTTGTAATTGATGATTGACCAATTGATAGTACTGAGTGACCACTGTTGCATTATTACATTAAACGTAGCAACTGCGGACTTTGGAAATGGAATGCAAGATTACAAACTCCCTCAAGTATGCTGTCAAAGAATGGCTCAGAGTGCGACATCTTAATTGGAATAACAAGTCTGTAATCACATTAATAAAAACTGCTGCTAAATAACTGCTAATGGTGTAAATTAAGGTCGTGGTAGTAAATTTTGGAAAAAAGCTATAATATGCTTTTGAGCTACATGCTAGGAAAACAGGTTATTAAAGGGGCGACAAAGTTTGTATGTTTTATATCGGTAGGTATGACATGTATATGCATATAGAGCCTATGATTTTAACAAAGTATCAAAATAAGGAATTTATGATGTCATATAATTTCTTTTGGATATATTATGATGCCATATTTGTACACAAATGAGGTGTATTCTATTTTTTTAATCATGTTTAAAGCAACCCTGAAAGGAAGATTAGTTATGAGATACGAAGACTGAAGTATTCATAAGTGCTGCAACATAGACTTTTCAAAGCAGTATGTTATAAGAGTATCCAGGTTTAGAAAACTTAAACTACTCCGATTGTACAACGTTTGGTATAGCTAATTATAATTGAACCTTTTCTGTTTGTAATTTACGTCCTCCAACATTTAGTCATATCGGACAATGAATGAAATGGGTGAAATGATGCTCAAATGAGCCCAGGGTCCATAGAGCTTAGAGTTACGCGACATTCGTCTTTCCGGATAAGGGCAAACCCCGGAAAAACCTTATCCAGGTAACTCACCCTGACCGAGATTCGAACTCGGGACCTCTTGAACGTGAGACAGACATGCTACCCCTACGCTACCGAGGCGGGAAATTATTATAATTGAACGATATACAGTGCGATCCATATAAACCTGAACCATTTCAAGAGACCATAACTTTTGAACCAATAATAGGACACACATCCAACTTTGGGAGAACATTATACACAATTGGGAATTACACTAT
The DNA here is from genome assembly GCA_030765055.1 of Mantis religiosa. Lineage (NCBI taxonomy): Eukaryota > Metazoa > Arthropoda > Insecta > Mantodea > Mantidae > Mantis > Mantis religiosa. The sequence continues at coordinate 98,019,612 of CM060949.1, forward strand.
TTACATATCAGAGCGTATGTTGGAAGTGTCCTCCACCAGCATCTATACATGTTTCCGCTCGTCTCACCATATTCTCTGAAGTTTTAAGGAGAGTATCCTCGCCAATGTTACTTATTTCGGTTTGAATGGATTCCTTGAGAATATCAATTGTCCGTAGCTTATTCTTGAACACTCTTTTTTTAGATACCCCACAAAAATCCGGTGAAGTTAGGTCAGGGAATCTGGGGGCCACAGACTTTTGAGATTATTCGATTATCAAAAAAACTGATTACAAGTTCCACGGTGTCATTAGATGTATGGCACGTTGCTCCATCTTTCTGGAAATAACCTTCTCTCAATTCGGTATCATCTCCAAAAACTTCAGTGAATATGGTGAGACGAGTGCAAACTTGTATAGATGCTGATGGAGGACACTTTCAACATTATCTCTGAGATGTAAATAGTGTAATGTAATCTCCCATTTGCGTATTATATTCTCCCAAAGTTGTACGTGTGTCCTATTATTGGTTCAAACATTTTGACCCATTGAAATGGTTTAAGTTTATATGGATTGCACTATATAATGCCAACAGTAGCACTAAGGTCGTAGATCTCTCCACAGTTCGTCAAAGTAGTGTCCAAAATCTCAATTCTTTTAGCTTTTGAAAAGCTAAATCCACGACACTAAGTTTTACCACGTGCTATGTTTCTGGTAATATTCCTCTGAAGATTATTTGTGAATGCACCGTACTTGGAGCGTGTATAACATTTTAAAACTTTGTTCCATAAACCCACAAAGAAAGCTAAATAGTACTCACGAGTTATATATATTATCTAGTTAATTTTCTCTGTGGGTGTGAAGCAAAGGGAAAAGAAACCAAAAAGTTCGAATTTACATAAAGCTTATTTGAAGAATTAAGCTTTTCAGAGTTAACTGAAAGAGCTATGTACATTAGAGGTTCGCTGATTTTAAAATAATAACACAAAACTGGTGCAAATGATAAAAATATGCTGAATCAGGTATGTATCAATATGCTGTAGTTGATACCTACTTATGTCGATTTTAAACTGTGTGTATTGCAACAACATTAAGATGTATAAAAGTAACGTTTGTTCTATTTTCTAACGAGGAATGATTATGTAATCATTAAATTTGAAAATGTTTGTGGCACATCATATGACTTATTGTATCAAATAAAATCATTTATAAAATTATAGTTGCCTCAATGATGATAAAACAACCTTAAAACATCATTCAGTTACAGGGCCCCTTTAATACGTGTTTAGGCAAACCTTTATGCTGAAGAGTCTTGCGCATTATTCTTTCAGTGATGGTAGAGGCATGGAAAAACTTATAATTTGACAAGTTTTCGTCATAAAATAAATGACATTTAATACAAGAGGAAATACTGATTAAGTAGAAAGAGAAAGAGGGGCTATTAGAGAAAGGTTTTAAGTGTCTTTTAACTGTGGCAAAATTGCTTGGATTCTGATATTAATATCAGAGGCTATCATTTGGTGTTGATATGTTAGACTTCTAATTACTTCCGTTATCTGCACTAGCAGAAGTAAAATAGCAATCACAAGGGCCATCAATATGAATGCTGTAAAGCGTATACTCCTAAGTAAGCGACATATAAGTATATCTAAATAAACATTTTGAGCAAACATTAAAAATTGAGATCATAGAAAGTACATAGAGTTTTCAAAATCAGTGAATGAACGAAAAACATCCAGAAATTACAAATATTTTTTCACAGGGAGGACAAATTGTTCAATACGGAAATAATGGATGAAAATTGCAGCATGAAAAGCTTGTGGCGGATTTAATTATGTAATAGGTATAATAAATCTTGCATAAATCTGATTGATACCAGACATATTAAAAATAAAGCGTTACTAAGGTAAGAGACCGAAGCGTGGATCTTCTTCACCTTTACAGTGGTCATTGCAATTTTATTTCGAGTTATACCAACCGCCTTTATAGGTTATGTTTTACCTTGAGGACAAATATCATTTTGAGTCAATTCTTCACTATATTTGTAGGAGTTAATTTGACATTTTTCCCACAACACTTCTTAGGACTAGCAGGTACACCACAACGATATCGTGATTATCCTGATGCCTATACTTCATGTGCCAAGTGAGTGATGGCACAGTAAGCTACCCTTCAAATCTAGACGCCCCGTTTTGATTTTCGCTGGAATGTAGAACTTTTCTTCAGTTAGAGTTGCTTAATATCCTCCCTAAAGTCTGGAATTATGAATGTGTGAATATAATGCAAATATCCAAAGTAATACTACGCGACAGTAAAAATGAGTGAACACCATTGCTGATGAACAATTATTCCAAACGTAAAAAGAGCTATCGATATGGCTCGAGATGTTAAACAAGTCAGTAGTACATACACACAAAAGGGGGGAAAACAGAAAGAAAGGAAAAATAGATTAAACCAGCTAGGAATGCATGTTTTATGAAAATGTAATTCCAAAATGCTCGACGCAACTCTACTCTATTAACTGTAACAAAAATATAACCACATTTTAAATTTTGGTCTGTAAATTGCCACTATAAAGTAATTGATATATTAACTTCAGAGAACAAATTATATTTTTAGCTAATGTCGTAACTATTGCTACGATCATCGCTACAGGTTCTGCTTCTCTGTTCACCAGTGTCAAGTAGATGTGTCATTTGTTGTGTTTCTAATTATAGGCTTTGATGTTCTGTACAGGCAGATGGATTAGGATCCTTCCCTGTGAAGAAGGATGAGGCGAAGGAGACAGAGGGCGGCCGACCCAAGGAGCCACGACAGTACTAAGGGCAGGGTCCCTACAGTTTACTTAGCTAAAGACTTCCCCCGAAAGACCAGGACAATGGACACGCTCCCCTACTGCGGGACAGCAACGAGCCCTGCAGCCGAGTCCCAAAGATCCCAGATAGGCGATCCGAGGACCAAAGGTCCCTGCCTGGCCGCCTCGAAATGGTCCCAGCAGAGGCGCGGAGACTGGCAACTGAACTACCGGAGGAAGAAGTAGTTTTCCTCAGTTCATATCCCAAGGCGGCCCGGGTTCGATCCCAGGTGACCGCAAAGTGAGATTTGTGGTGGACAACACGGCGCTGGGGCGGGTTTTCTCCGGGACCTCCGGTTTCCCCCGCCATCTCATTCCACCGGTGCTCCATCTTCATCCCATGTATCATCAGTGTCACCGCCTGCGGTGCCGTATGTAGTAAAAGCGGGCGTAAACACTACACATTTCATTTCATTTTTTCAGTTCATATCATCCTGCCATGCACCGCCGAGACACCCGCCGACACTTCTACCCTGGAAGAGACCACCAGATGAGAGATGATGTGAAATGATAATGGAGATGAAATGGAGGGACAGGAAATTCGGAGGATGTAATTAACCTAACCAGCATTCGCCTACTGACCCAGGAAAACCCCCGAAATAATCCATGGGTCAGATAGGTCGACCACGAGAATCGAACCTAGGCCTCCCGAATGCGGACCACACACGAAACCGCCTGTACCCACTCGGTACAGGTAGATGGAAGTCATTCTTCTAGGCCTACAATAGTCCCTCACCGACGCATATTATAAAACTACTAAATCGAAAATAAGACCTGAAGCTTTCCTGGCGACGAATATGCTCACTTTCTTCTCGGGCAGCCAGCCAGGTGAAAAGACGATTAGATATCGACGTTTCGGGAGTGTGCATCTCTCCCATCATCAGGATATTTATAAAATGTTATAACCACAAATGAAACACTGGATATACCACAAATATAAACAAAGACAAAACACTATCAAAATTCGCATTACTGAACAAAATACTGTTTTCAGTAAATTAAATTCCAGTTCAGGAGATGGCGTGAGTATAGAAAACTGTGTCAAAGGAATATAACTACTTAACTAGATTATCAAGCTCTATTGGTCTTTGCTTCTTAAATCAACGGATTTCCATTATTAAGGCCGGTTTCCAAGAGGATCTGAACTGAAACCCAGCATCACGATTAAGCGTGCTCCTTTCAGAGGAAATGGCCAAAGCCTCCTTAATTCTCCGATCCCAGTAATTGTTGCATATTGCCAAGATGGTCGTCTCCCGAAAATTGGCTCTATGGTCGTTATCGAAACAATGCTCTGCCAACCTAGACTTCTCAGGTTACATTAAGCGAATGCTCCTTTCATGTTCGATTATTTTGGTAGCGAAGGTCCTTCCGGTTTGTCCTATATACGGTGTCCCACATTCACAGCGAATGCGGTACACTCCCGGAACTTGGAAGTCCAGTTTGTCTTTCACTGGTCTCAACAGATGTTTAATCTTTGGAGGTGGCTTTTGGATGGTCCTGATGTTGTATTTGGAGAGAATTCTACTGATTCTACCGGATAGATTGCCGGTAAACGGGATGCAGGCTGTAGAGGTAAGCTTATCTGACGCTTGCTGTATTACAGGTTTCCCTTTCTTAGCTCTGGTGATCGAGGCTTCAACGTCATATTCGGAGTAGCCGTTTTGACGGAAAGTGAGTCTAAGGTGCTGTAATTCTTGTTTTAAGTGGCTGGGATCAGAGAATGTATGAATGTATACAGAATTAATATAAAACATGTTTTAAAATATAATCTGAACATTAATTAAATTTAGTTAAGTGAAACGAAGAAATGAATCACAACTGCTTAAGTAATTCCTTTTACAAAAGTCTGAGGTTTCTACAAAATTATAAATTTTCCATTTAAGATTGTATATTCAGCCATGGAAGGTAACGTTTATTTCAATTCTTTTATTGGGAGAAGGAGTTTTAAAATTCACGTATATTAAAAGCATTAACATTCCGTCCTTAGCATAGACCATGTTTAATCTGGAAATGTATATTGAATTGGCAAACAATCTTTTATAAAGTTGGTTATAGGTTACATATATTTATAAGAAATGCTGCTTTTAGGATATTAAGTTCCTAAAGTGGTGGTTATTGAATGCACGAAACGTTACTATACGATTCTGATGTCATATTTCGTCAGACATGAGTTGCATGTGTTTGAAGTCAATTGGTAGTTTTCAATTAACTTGTATTAAATGAAGAAATAGTTTTAATGAATAGCTTTTGCAATAAGTATTTTCGAGGCTTACAAGCACACTACTTTCAGAAATTAGACACTATCAATTTTACAAATTAATTAAATGCAGTGAAATTTCCCTGTTTATTAAAACGTCCCATTGTTTAAATTTATTCTCGTTACTAAATGTATTTTGATAACCTACAAACACCTTGGAATGCAATACTCTCTGATGAAATAAGATAAGCTGATGTATTTTAAAAGTGCAATTTATACAAAAGAGAAAGCTCATCAAACGTGAAACGTTGACCAAGGAAAGCAGAAAAACAAATACGAGAAAAAATGGAAGACACCGGTAGACCAAGATAACATTGACTCCAGCGCAGATTCCTTCGCATTCACTCTCTTCCGCCTTTTCCTTCTGGACTTTCTTAGGCAATTTCCAAAACGTCTTTGATCACCGAGGACGAAAGCCTGTACTGGAAGTTTAGCGGTGTTTAACGAGGACGGGCGTGTGGTAAAGCGAACTTCTTGAGGCAGTGCAATTTGTTGAGAAGTTCCAAAAAATGTGGACAGACAATGGAGCGAAGATGTAACGTTTTGTGCCGGCCAGCCGGGGAAGGGGGAGCTCCGCCTAACCCGCGGGGCTACGGCCCCTGCACCAAGTCACGATGTTGACCCACGCTACCTCGGTAGCCAGCCGGGTAACGCCTCAACTCTCCATGTGCGCGCGCAACCCAAGTAATGTTACAGGGGTGACCACCTCCATACAAAAATAAGGCAATTAGTGAAGTAGAAAATGCAATTAACGGTGGATGAAAATATGTTCATTTTATTGGGGACTTTGCGATTGCAGTTAGGCAACTGAAAGTCAATTGCCATCGAAGATGCCATAAAAGGGACAGAATATTATACTATTAACAACAATCTGCTTTTACCTACATTTTTAAAAATATAACATTCTGTATGTGAAGAAAGTATTTAGGAACGCCAGGGTGACGCTTAACTAGCCGTCAGTTATTAGGTTACATGTGTATCAGCAAATAAAGCTTAGAATTAATATAGAGAGCTAATCGGAAACTTTATTCGCCTGTTAACAAATTGTTTCTTCTTCTTCCTCCTCTTTTTCTTTTCGGGTAGAAAGCGTTTCCCGTAGCTCAGTCGGTAGAGCACCTGCCTGCCGTGCTAGGGGTCCCGGGTTCGATTCGCGGCGGCGGGGCTGGAGATTTTTCTCCAAGATAATTCTTCATCTGCCCCACAGTCTGGAAGTATGAATGAAAGTGTGAATGTGTGCGTGATCTAATGATTGAAACCCAACGAATACGAGTTAACACCTTCGATATGTTCCAAAGGAGAACGGACGCCGATATGTCCATTGCAGTTAAATAAAAGCGGTTCTCCTTGTCGCAGAACTGAACGTAATTTACAAAATGAAAGGACCACTTACTGAAGCACTGTATTACTACGGTCCTCTAGGAGCTACGGTATGGGAACTTAGCTGCACTTAGCTTAGAAGACATAGAGGCAACATAATATTGTGTTTCGGGTGGTGCGAAGCGTGCCATGAAACGGAAAGCAGGCCAGTGGTGATAATCCACCACATAATGAAGGATGTAAATTTACCTCGAACCACAATACAAGAAAAAATATACTTATAATTATACAATCTTGAAAATATTGGCACTGTGCGTTTCCTTTAAATACCTCTTAAAGTTACAAAGAAATTGCATATAACAGAAGAGGATAAATATGAGAGCATTCGAAAATGTATGCACATACCGACTGTAAGGTAAGGTGTCCAAAGTGACCTCAAGATGGACCGTTCCTTTTCTATACCTTCCAAGGCAGAAACGATATTGTTCACCTAAAAATTAACCGTTTGAAATGCAACCACTTTAACACGTCGTTGATTGCATATGGAGCAACGCATAAATAAGGGATGACTCGAGTAGACAGTAAGCAGCTGGTTGGCTGTCTTACCCGTGCAAGGGACTTACGACTTTTTTTTTGTCATTTTACGTCTCCAACGTTAAGTCATATCGGACGGTGAGTGAAATGGGTGAAATAATGCTCAAATGTGTCCAGGGTCCATGGAGCTTAGAGCTACCGGACATTCGTATTTTAAGGATAAGGGAAAACCCCGGAAAAAGCCTTATCTAGATAACTCACCCTGGCCGAGATTCGAACTCGGGACCTCTTGAACGTGAGGCAGACACGCTACCATCTACGCTACCGAGGCGGGCTTACGTTTTCGAAGTGTTGCAGCTGCATCATATGGTTTCTTGGCGAGCATATGATGAAGTTTTGTGACAAGCTACCTTCTTGCCGAAGGCTTTCAGTTAAACGCGTGGAGGATCAATGCGGAAACATGGTCGGCTACAAGCAGCAAATACGTGTGTTACAGAAGCTCACTATTATTGTAAATGTCATTAGAGAAAGTGTTATTGCAAATACTCATATCACCTATAGAGCTGTGGTAAACGGAGAGGAACAGATCTGATTTTGAACACCTTTGGGTTTCCAGTACAACACAATAGAAGTCCTGTAGTACCTGTGAGTGGGCCACCCAACCTCCTGCTCCGAGTCACCGAATATTATTTCGATTTCTCATGTCATTTTCGAGCATTGCATGGCACCAGAATAAAGCACAGAACTCGACTTTACAAGTTTAGCAAGCATTGGAAGTACAATAAAAGGGCAATGCCTGTCCTAAGTTAAAACTTCAGGACATATTTTGTTCGTGATCCAGATATGAATTAAATTATGGAACTATTCAGCTATAAGATACACAATTCTTAATACTCTTTCTGCAAGTACCTTCAATTGGTCGAATACTTTGGATCAACTGTCTGACTGGTTTGGGGCAAATGGTCTGCATATTAACAAAGATAAAACACAAACTGTTCAGCTTTAAGATACACAATTCTTAATACTCTTTCTGCAAGTACCTTCAATTGGTCGAATACTTTGGATCAACTGTCTGACTGGTTTGGGGCAAATGGTCTGCATATTAACAAAGATAAAACACAAACTATTCAGCTTTAAGATACACAATTCTTAATACTCTTTCTGCAAGTACCTTCAATTGGTCGAATACTTTGGATCAACTGTCTGACTGGTTTGGGGCAAATGGTCTGCATATTAACAAAGATAAAACAAAAACTGTTTTATTTAGTTTAAAAGATAAACAGAGTCATGAGCAGAGGGTTAAACTACTTGGAATATGATTGGATAACAAGATTTGTTGGAAATTCCACATAACAGAAATATGCAAGAAGTTGTCCAATGTTTTATTTCTCTTAAGAAGACTTAAAATGTGTGTTTCCACTAATGTTCTATTAAGTGTTTATTATGGTTTATTTCACTGTCACTTGAATTATGGCATTTTGCTATGGGGTAGCAGTGGAGAAGCCAACCAGGTATTTTTGCTCCAGAAGAAGCCTCTTAGAATAATAAAAAATTGTGGTTCTCGCCAAAACTGTGGACCTATCTTTAAATAATTTTGTATTTTAATGTAGCATCTCTGTATGTATTTGCATGTTTGAACTTCATTCATCTTCAAAAGACAGATGCAGCACTTTTTCTGATATACGTGCTCATGATACTAGGGGTAGAAATAATATGGTACCTCCTAAATTTCGCTTACAGATTGGGAAATAACCTATAAGACCAGATATGGTTGACCATTTTAAGAAGATATATGTGTCCTTCATTTGGTAGTTGTTTCGCATTTTATAGTGTATATTATCTGATCCAGGACTGGAGTTTTGCATAATGCGAGGACATTTTCATATTCATAATATTCGATCGTCTCATCAAAGTTTTCGGTACTGTCATTTACAGGTTCGTCAGGTAATGAATCATTTTTCATTTTAAAGGATTTAAACTTGTCCTTTAAATTAGCATCGGATGCTGTAGATGCAAATGAATCTGGTACTCACTCATCTGTACCTTGGAGTGAAATTATACAATAAATTACCTTTAAATCTAAGACAAATTGTAAATGCAAATTATTTTAAAACTAGAGTTAAAAGTAGCATTAAGTTACTTAATTTTTATACACTACAAGAGTACTTAAATGTAGATTGATTTTAATGACCCGCTGACGAAACCTATTGCATTGTATGCCAAATGGTTAAATAAATTATTATTATTATTATTATTATTATTATTATTATTATTATTATTATTATTATTATTATTATTATTATTATTATTATTATTATTATTATTATTATTATTATTATTATTATTATTATTATTATTATTATTATTATTATTATTATTATTATTATTATTATTATTATTATTATTATTATTATTATTATTATTATTATTATTATTATTATTATTATTATTATTATTATTATTATTATTATTATTATTATTATTATTATTATTATTATTATTATTATTATTATTATTATTATTATTATTATTATTATTATTATTATTATTATTATTATTATTATTACACAACTGATCTTCTGTACGAAGTTTATATGCCAAATCTTTAAGAATGACACGTAGTATTAAATAAATATCTGAAAAATAGAAGTGCTTTAAAATTCTGCTGAAGGAATGCAACCTTTTTAATAGTTTTCTTTTGAACAGTACATGTAATCTATGCCATTACGTTCAAACAACTGGAGATAAAAGCTTCCAACCAGTCAAAGTTTAATTTTCTTTAGATTCTAGATTGTGTTTTATAAAGTAAAAACAGTTAATCACAATGTACAATATCTAGCTAAACCGTTTTATGATATTACATTAATCTAAGTAAGCCTGAGAAGCAAGTTGCAAATGAAAGACAAAATATGTGCTTCATATTCATTGGTCTATCATAACTAATCTGTCATAATCTGTCACGAGAGAAATTATATGAAGTCAATATTTACATGTTGGATACAGCTAATAAGTTTAACATTTAACTCACGTATTGCGACATTATTTGAATGCATTTTTCTCATAGCTATGCCAATTTTATGGCGTTTACTTTGTATAAAAGTTAACCTTCACTTTACTTATTTCGGTAATCACTGATTCGTGGTTAGGAACATGTACTGGTACTACCATTAAATTTTGCTGATAAGCCTGTGCTAATGATGTTAGTAGACCGAAAAGAGGAGATAAACGAGATAACTAAGATAATCTCAAAATATCACGGGGAGAATACGGCATGGGGCTTTAGCATAGTCAGATGCAGAGTCAATGCACCTTCTCACCAGATTTGCGAAGCGTACAGCATAAAGAAAATCCAACTGAGTGAAAGTATATAAAATCCTTCACTTTTGAACTAGAATAATATAATCTAACTGCATCAGACGTGTCTAGAAACGGGAGAAAATGTTCAAAAATCCCTTTCCAAAGATATACACAACAAACGGTGACGTTTTTGGAGCCAAGAACGTGAAGATTGGTTTCACATCACACAATGTCTGGAAGGTCTCTTGAGTTTTAGGATCATAAAAACAAAACGGTGATGCAAGTGCCTTAGTTCTTATTTTGAGTAGACTACTATTATTCTATTTAGTTAATGCATTATAAACGGTAATGATATGGATGCGTTACGTAAAATATATTCATCTATTTAATTTAAACTTATTAAAGCTGCGTACCGATAGCAAGAGAAAAAATGTCCGCTCCTAAATAATGATATCCGAAAGCACATAATTCATTTTTCATTTAATCGCAGATATAATAGTTTCCATTTTCACTTCTTGTGTTTTAAGGATCCTAAGTGTGGTCAATCACTGCATCTTTTCGTTCTGGTTCCTAGTTCTAGATAATTATATAGTAATCTTGGAAATCAACAGTATCAATACTCCAAAACATCTGAATTGCGGTTTCTCGTTTTCGCTTAAATGACCTTCACCTGTTTAAGTTCCTGTTTTCGATTGATTCACATTGTGCATGAGATGGTACAAATGGAAAATGGTGCATGCTTTTGTGGGTGGTAGAGTTTTGGTCAGACAAGTTGCTTTGAATTGGATAGATTTATGCTTATGAGTAGGATACTCACAGCCGAACTTGCGCTTTTTTGCAATGTTTTCGAAACTATGACTCCTGAATTTTGTTTTCGTAGTCACAACTCATGTCTATAAATCACAGAAAGCATATGCAGAGCTTTACAAAACAGTGGATGATTTAGACTATAAAGGTAGAATTAACGCTGTAGCTGGAATTTGAATTACGTAACTTTCCAATAACGCCTTGTGTTCCACCAGAAAAGTCAATACTTGGGGATTTCAATGTTCTTCGGCATGTTGCAATGGTAGCTAAGTTGGTCAGATCAACGATACAGAAATTCGATAACACGTGATGTGATTCTACGAGAGGAGATTGAAAAGAACAACCTCTATGACCACAGCTTTTGTTAAATCGTTAGTCGAACTGTAGATGGGTCATGATGTAAACAAATAATAAATAAATAAATAAATAAATGAATAAATAAATAAATAAATAAATAAAAATAGATAGATAAATAAATAGATAAATAAATGAATGAATGAATAAAGAAACAAACAAACAAACAAACTAAATAAATAAATAAATAAATAAATAAATAAATAAATAAATAAATAAATAAATAAATAAATAAATAAATAAATAAATAAATAAATAAATAAATAAATAAATAAATAAATAAATAAATAAATAAATAAGTAAATAAATAAATAAATAAATAAGTAAATGAATGAATGAATGAATGAATGAATAAATGAATGAATGAATAAATGAATAAATGAATAAATGAATAAATGCATAAATAAATAAATAAATAAATAAATAAATAAATAAATAAATAAATAAATAAATAAATAAATAAATAAATAAATAAATAAATAAATAAATAAATAAATAAATAAATAAATAAATAAATAAATAAATAAATAAATAAATAAATAAATAAATAAATAAATAAATAAATAAATAAATAAATAAATAAATAAATAAATAAATAAATAAATAAATAAATAAATAAATAAATAAATAAATAAATAAATAAATAAATAAATAAATAAATAAATAAATAAATAAATAAATAAATAAATAAATAAATAAATAAATAAATAAATAAATAAATAAATAAATAAATAAATAAATAAATAAATAAATAAATAAATAAATAAATAAATAAATAAATAAATAAATAAATAAATAAATAAATAAATAAATAAATAAATAAATAAATAAATAAATAAATAAATAAATAAATAAATAAATAAATAAATAAATAAATAAATAAATAAATAAATAAATAAATAAATAAATAAATAAATAAATAAATAAATAAATAAATAAATAAATAAATAAATAAATAAATAAATAAATAAATAAATAAATAAATAAATAAATAAATAAATAAATAAATAAATAAATAAATAAATAAATAAATAAATAAATAAATAAATAAATAAATAAATAAATAAATAAATAAATAAATAAATAAATAAATAAATAAATAAATAAATAAATAAATAAATAAATAAATAAATAAATAAATAAATAAATAAATAAATAAATAAATAAATAAATAAATAAATAAATAAATAAATAAATAAATAAATAAATAAATAAATAAATAAATAAATAAATAAATAAATAAATAAATAAATAAATAAATAAATAAATAAATAAATAAATAAATAAATAAATAAATAAATAAATAAATAAATAAATAAATAAATAAATAAATAAATAAATAAATAAATAAATAAATAAATAAATAAATAAATAAATAAATAAATAAATAAATAAATAAATAAATAAATAAATAAATAAATAAATAAATAAATAAATAAATAAATAAATAAATAAATAAATAAATAAATAAATAAATAAATAAATAAATAAATAAATAAATAAATAAATAAATAAATAAATAAATAAATAAATAAATAAATAAATAAATAAATAAATAAATAAATAAATAAATAAATAAATAAATAAATAAATAAATAAATAAATAAATAAATAAATAAATAAATAAATAAATAAATAAATAAATAAATAAATAAATAAATAAATAAATAAATAAATAAATAAATAAATAAATAAATAAATAAATAAATAAATAAATAAATAAATAAATAAATAAATAAATAAATAAATAAATAAATAAATAAATAAATAAATAAATAAATAAATAAATAAATAAATAAATAAATAAATAAATAAATAAATAAATAAATAAATAAATAAATAAATAAATAAATAAATAAATAAATAAATAAATAAATAAATAAATAAATAAATAAATAAATAAATAAATAAATAAATAAATAAATAAATAAATCTGCGGATGGCAATTAAGTTACTGAATTACAATTCATTATTCAAAAACAACCAATTAAACATTCAGCAGAAAATAATTAAATCAATTGATTACACTGGGCAACAAAAAATAATTTTTGAATGTTTCGAGCAGTTCATTAGGCAATTCCTACTAATTTTGTGTTGAGAAAAGCAAATATGAAAATAACAATTGTTTATTAGCTCTAGTTTCTATGATATACACAAGGTGGAAGTATTACATATTAACGGATTGAGAGAAAAGGATACATTTTAATTACATACATGCTAACAACAATGAAAGTGCATTTGATTGTTTTAACTGGTAATTACATGATAAGAGTTCCAAATTGCTGGAAAAATACTTCGCAGATAGTCGTGTCTGAAGAGAATCATGTGGTGACCTACTGACTTCGTAGTCTTTTAGCTTGCCTCTTGTGATGGAGTTCCGCAGAATCCCTATACAAAGACCAACAGTAATCCGCAAGCATTATTTCATTCCAAAGGCTCTGATATCTTTGTTCCATAACAGAAATGTCCTGAATCTCTCCCCATGTTCATCATTAACAGCTCCACAACTAGGAGGGAAAAAGTCTAGGTGGGAGTGGAGAAAATGGATCTTAAGGGACATATTGCACCCAAGGTTACGGTATTTATGCAGGAGCACTGTCACCAAATATTTGTAGTTGTCATCTCTTTTGTTGGCTAAAAATCCACAAGGCTTTCCAAGCTTCCTTTTCTTTTCCCTCCAAAACATGGTCAAATGCAGGATCCTTTACAAGTTCTCTTATTTGTGGTACGACAAAAATGCCTTCCTTAACTTTTGCATCACTTTCTCTCTGAATGTGTTTTATTATTTGACAGGTGTGCCAACTCCCAAAAAAATTCCCCCAAATTTAAAATCTTCGCTCTAAAAATGAGGTGTCACTTTATTTTCAAAACAAGAGCTAATCTATCATTCTTATGGTGATTTTTGAATTCAGTAGATGGAAATACATGTATATTCACTATTTTTAAGCCCTAAACATTTTCATTGTTGCCCAGTGTTATTATAAATGTCGACTTACGCCGCGGTGTAGTGGGCTAGAGCGCCATGTTTTAGTTCTCTGCCTCTGGGGGCTGCTGATTTAAAGTATCGGTGCCCACTCAACATCGTGAGGAAGTTGAGGAGCTACGCTAGCTAGCGAACCCTGGTATAGCAAACCAACTTTCCGGCTAGGGGTGACGAGATGCTAACCACATCTCCTCCCCGTATTGGAGCACGGCCACTTCTACCTTACGTATGTGGGCGTGACGCCGGCAGTCGGGTTGGCCCAGTAGGGGCTGTTGCACCATAGGTTTACGTTATTATAAGTGTCAACAAGGAGGAAAGACGTTTATTAGTTACCCTGTAACGCAGGATTTTCAGACTCTCGTTCAAGGTAACCTTTCTCCCTGTTTTAGTTTAGGGAGGGCGAGTCCAAAATATTTCTATTTAGCATTTCATTTTTATGAATTCTTGCATGTAGTATTACAATGGTGAAAATAACTAGTGTAGTTAAACATTTAAGAAGTTTCAAAGAAGCTTGGGAAGAAACGGGACAGTAAACGAATGCATATGATATGTGGGAAGACAAAGAGTAAGGTTGCAAAAACTGGAATTTTACCTCTACAGATTAAAAAAAAACGCAACATGTTTTGACAGGTTATATGCTGCATGCATTTGCTCTAGTAATTGACTTATTTATAATTCATGGAATATTTAAGCGTCAAATTAAAATTTATGCTCAGACTTCTTCCGCATTCGTAAAGCTTTCAAAAGCCTTAAGATTATATCAGATTATATTAATGGACTAATGGAGGTGATTTTTCTGAGGAGTATGAGATTATGTTAATGTTACAAGAATTACGTTGGACGTTTCTTAATATATGCATTTGGAAAATGTGTTGACGTCCACCCTCGAGTTGTGCAGCTACCAGGGGCTTATTGTTCGTAATTCCAATTATGCTTGTAATATTTCGCATTTCAGATTTAATTGACTGCTGAAAAAATCAATAATATCACGAAGTTCAGTAAATACCAAAGAAAATTAATAAATTCGAATGGTTAAGGAACTGTCTAGGCGAAACAGCTCATATTGCAACACAAAGTGGCAATAGGCTATGTATTGACACGGTAGGCGAGGTCGTTTAATGCTTGGAATCCATGGTTCAAATCCCAACAGAACTGTCCTCTTTGACTGAGATCTTTCTTTAGGTTTTTCTCAGTCCTCGTAACTCATAAATATTGGCGTATTATCATATACATAGACCGGAACAATTCCTTCCCAAATTTACATCACAGTTGTCATTTAATGTATCATCAGTGGCCACCTGTGGTGCCTCATGTAACAGGAACGGGCGATAAACACATACATATGCTAAGAAGCATATAGAGTAATTATAATACATCTAAGTACTGGCTATCTTTTTATATACAAACAGCTGAGTGAATAACATGCAAATATTATGAGCCAATGCAAAAAATTAAGAAACAACTTCGTTTCTTTGCAATTTTAATGACTAGTGAATATTTTTTTTTTTCAAAACCCAAAGAATGAAGCTATAGTCAAAGCAGTTAGCAGGCCCCACTCGGAAATGAATTTCAAATGCCGGGATAATATTTATGTTTCAAAGTATGTTTGATCTAGAAGCCAAAACAAAGAGTTCCTATAGCTTTCCAGGCTGCCTGAGGATCTTCTGAATTGAGGGCAGGGATTTTAATTTGACCGTTTACCGCATGGTGTGACATATATGACACACTCCATATTTTACATTATAACCTAAATAACGTGCATGTTATGACCTTCTTGTATGCTATGTTACATTTAATACTCCATGGCAGATAGCTGTATTCAAGCAACTTCTGTCATCTGAGGTGAAACGTTGAAGCTTTTGTTGATTTTTTATTTTGTATACAGGTTATGCATCAGCTGATAAATTTAACAATTTTGTGGTCAATTTTCATAGCTTTTAAGACTGTCAAGTCTAATTAAAAATAGTAGGACGTTTTGCAGTATTTTTGGGTTGTACAGCAAAGGTAAGCCTCAATTTCCGTCTATTTATCTTAGAATACATTGCCGAAATAGGTATGTGCCAGATATCGCACATCATGCAGTTGAAGTAACATATTGGGACTATGTGGATTCCTAAAATTAAAAGTTTTGTTAACAGAAATTTAAAATGTTCTTTATTTCAGTAAAAAGACGCTTTGCACACCCCTTACAGCAGCGAAATAACGTAACATACACAAACACAGTCATCAAGGTCTTGTGAAACTTTTTATACCACAGCCATTGTTTCTAGAAAGCCACCGACCTTTCTAGGACTTTCACGGCGGCAAGAGAAGGAAAGAATTATCCAGACATCACTCTGTCTCTTTCTCTCCCCGCTTCTGTCTTTTTCTCGGCGCTCGCCTACTTAATTAAACTTTAATTGCAGGATATATTACAATGAATAAGTGATTATAACACCAAGTAAAACGTTAAGTATTGTTTGCAGAGAATATAACTACACATCAGAAAAAAAGGTATAATACAAAATAAAAAATTTAAAGTTGATTGTAGAGAATCAGATATAAAATGTATGTAGAATAAAACATATAGCGTTATTTCTCTGTAGTTTACATTTTATTCTAAACAAATATATCTGTAAAAATACTTCTGCAATATTATAAACTGTTCTAACTTATAAGTGCTCATGAGGTGAAGTAGTATCATTAGAGGGACCATACCAATATCAAAGAAAGAGCTTTTATTTTAACATTTTGGGTAGAGGCCTAATATATGTGTATATATATATATATATATACCTAACAATACGATTAGATATCACCTATATGGGTAACATCAGCTGTGTTACAGAACAAAGTTCTGTAGTGAGTTTCGATAAAATGTACAAGGACTTATCCGTTGAGAGACAGAACAACTGTTCTGAGAATAATACATAAAATATATTTCAATATAATTAATATAAACTTGTGTTACATCGCACAGGAGGTAATTACAAAATAAAGCTCTTCTGTACAGAGTTAGTCATATTCTGGAGCTTGATTGCAGCTAATTTCTCATTTGATCTGCATTACCACCTTCCCAGCAATAGACAGGCGCATTTATTGGTTTAGAATGATACTTGTTTACTTTCATTTAACACTCTATGACATGGGTGCTCGAAATCGTTAATGCAGAACTCGTGAGCAGGAGGTTTGCAGTTTAAATTCAACCAGGTCAGTAGTCCCTGACTCAGATTCTTTTTCCACGTTTTTCTCAGTCCTGATACTGGAAAATGCAGGGATGTACTTATATCTGGAATGCTTACTTCGCAAATTCTCTCTCCAACATATCACTTGATTTCAATCTCCAGTGTCCTCCTCCACTACCTATTATGTAGTAAGAACGGGCATAACTACAACAAAAACATAATTAACCACTGCCCCCCACACACCCAAACACAAAAACATATGGTCATTGCATCCCTTTAAAAATCCTAGTCAAATTTATAAGCATTTAATGTACCTATGTTTCATTTAGAAAGTTGAGTCATTTTTAATTACAAATGTTACTAATATTATTCCTAATCACAGAGTATTTCCCTAGACAAAATATAGCTAATACTAAGAGTAAGAGCTCAGTTCGAGTTTAGTGAAAATATGGAATTCTGAAGTTTCAGATAACCTTTTAGGAAAAGAGAGAGATACAAAATTTGAAAATATGCAGAATTAAATTTGATATAGTTTACAAATGTGCTTGTTAAATATTATATTTCTGTCAGATATTAAACAGGATGTGTAGAGTAAAGGGAGGTATTTTCCTGACATAGGCAATTTCGTGATACTTTTTCGAAGGGATGTAACAGAGAAACCAGTTGGTGTTAACTCGTCTTTCACTGTTGGTAGTTTACATATTTGGTCCTACAGCTCTGGAGCTATCGGCAGGCGCGTTAACACCAACTTGTTTCTTTGTGACATCCCTTCGAAAAAGTATCACGAAATTGCCTATGTCACGAAAATACCTCCCTTTACCCTAATGGTTCTCAGTGCCATAAAGTATTTATAAAGTCTATATGTTTAATTAGGCCTGTCAGCAACAAAGTACATAATATTTATATATATATATACATACATAATTACAACGATAAAAGGAATAGCAATACAAAATGTCACAACTTAACGCAATACAATGTGAGTGAATTAGGCAGAGAGAACACAAGGAGATTTTATGATTCATTAACATCGTTTAACAAACGTAGAAATAGAAAAGCGTGCACAGAGAATTCGAAAAGTGCTGGAATATTGCATTCAATAGGTTCTTACAGGTACGGGAAATGAGAATGAGGAAGAGATTCTGAGATTTTTCAGTTCATTTTGCACTGTGTCTTAACCCTTAAATGTATGGTGTAGCAGATATGGAACATTAGGCTGTATTCGGCTTGAGAAATGTTTTAGTGTGGTTTTCTGTTATCATAGTATTGTACTGGCCTTTATCACCTAAACACAAAAAGTTTAAGCCTCTTGAATTGTAAATGTTATATTATTTGTACAATTACATTGTAGTGTCTTTTTAAGTATACAAAGGTAAAATTCAAGCAAGTGACAAGTGATACCCGCCCAACATCCACGAGTACTATCGCGCCGGTTATTTTACGTGGGCCTTCCCCGTCCTTTACCAGGGGCACATTTGACTGCAGTTGCCGAGATTTGAACTCAAAGCGTTTGACATTGACTGGATGGCCAGTCTATCACCTATCAATTTAACGACCATGGCTATTTGAATCAATTGCGTTGAGACACCGCAGAAAGCGGTATGAGAAGTGGTTTATGAACTGCAGCAAGAGTGGCAAAACTATTCTTGCATGTAAGGAATTTTATTTTATAAGGAAAGTCTGTAATTAAATATTAACTAAAGGAAAATAAAACCAATATTTTCTAATGGTTTTGAAATAGCAACTCACCATGGCATTAACCTTAGAAGCAAATTGGCGATGGGTAATTGCTCAACTTCATTTCCTTTCGTTCTGTCTTTAATACTTAGAATTTCTTGTGCTTCGTCAAGGCTAACGAAACCTGCAAATGGAGGCTTTGGTAAGAGAAATAGCAGCTCAATTCCTCTCGAGCCAAAATAGACGACTCAAAGTGAAAGGATCGACAGTATCAAAATTTAGTGATCCTTATGATCAAAATTACAGTTAAATCAACCGTGTTATGGTTAGAAAGTCACGAATTTAGCTTTTACTCGTAGAATTTCCGCCATTGTGAGCATAGTTAAGAAATTATGGAATTAGAACAGTAACCAACAGAAGTAATGTTGAATGACACTGGTGTACCTGATTAAGTGTTGCAATCAAACCCAACAAATTTCACACTGAGATTTCATTGGAAATACACGTTTAGGGACTTGCTGAATTAAAAAGAAGTATTTGTAGGTGTGTATCAATAGCGTATCTCAAAATAAAAAGTAAAACTCAATTTCAGCATTTAAGTACTTTGTTTTCAAACATTCAACGTTTTACATCAGTTTTTTACAAACTATTCTTACAAAAGTTATTACTTCTGTTCAGGTTTTGTCAAACGAGATGAACTTTATTTAAAAATTTGTTATAGGTGGAAGAAAGGTGAGCTGAAACCTTAGTTCGATGATTAACCTACAGAACGCTATATGTAGGCTTTAAAATCCAATGCTTTTTACATGACTACAAGAAAAACCGATTTTTGGTGGGATCAGCGACACTCACAACGTGCTTTTTCCGGTGAAATCTTGAAGGCTTAAATTTTGAGTGGAATGCAATATTTAGTATTCTTATAGAATGCCAATAGAATAATTATAGTATTGCTTTAGAAGTTCACTTGTCAATCAAAGCAGATAGAGAAACTTTACAGAAATATCATTTCGTTTTATGAACACTGAGGTAGAGGAACCCGAATCAATAGGCAGAACATTAGAAGCAGTAGTTGTAAGGTGCTGCCCTTGAAATTTCATATTGTCTCTTTTATTTCGTTAGAAAGAAAAAACTTAGCAGATAAAATGCGTAAAATTCATATGTTTTTTCTATAAAACTTATTCTTATAGGTAGCCACTTCTTATTCATTCAAATGCATTTTCAATTCTCATTTATTTAATTGCGGAATAGGTACACAAAGTGATTTCTTTTTCAAGACCAAATCTGTATCTAATGGCTCTGATTGTTTCTACAATTTGTTTGACGAGAAAAAACCGAATGACTTCCCACTTGAGAAAAGTATATGTTTGAAACTTAAAACGCAATTATCGGTCTTATATGGTCTATTTATTATATAAAAGCCATCAAAGGTTCAGGATGTCAGAGGCTGCTCTCAGAAAATTCAAGATACATATTTCATTTACTATAAAATTTTCTTACACTATTTCAGTCATAATCGTTATATAAGTTTTTAAGTAAATTAAACTTTTGGCAACCATTTCCATTTAAAGTGTATTTGGAATAGAGATTCCCTGAAAATCTTCGTGGAAGATGCTGAACATAAGTGTAAGTTTTATATTTAAGCAATTTGAAGAATGTGAAGAAGTGATTAATTTCCATAAATTAACTAAAATAATAAGAGTTAAATGATGAAGCCTGGGACTCACGTACTTACGATAGTAAGTCGCCACAAACGGTGTATCTCGAATACGAGAGCCCTTAGTCTTCTACCGGGAAAATATACGAGTCAAATGGAGAATTTAATGTCATGACGGCACGTTGGCCATGGTAGCTAAATGGATAAGAGTAACTGGATGGAAAACAGGTGATCCGTGGTTCAAATCCCGGCCGTGGCTTTGAATTTTTCATGTTTACTCTATCAAAAACCTTAGCCTGTATACGGCTGGTGTGAATAAATGTTTAATTTCCATCAATTAACTAATATTTAAGCAAAGTTTTGTATTTTATTTACCTTAAGATATGCACACAAGTGCGTGCGCACCCACTCACACGTACATACACGCACGCACGAACTTATGTGTTTTGCTAAAAATATGTGTTGCTCACACAAAACTAAATTTCACTACTCAGTTTTCAACATACTGTTCTTACAACTTGTATCTACTGCCGCTTTATTAAAGTATACTTCCATTTCATTACAGATTTTACAGTTTTTATTTCGTTTTTGAATTCGGCAGATAAAGCAATATGTATATGTTTAAAAGGTATTTAGCTAAGAAATTGCGTAATTATTGCATAATTTTGCAGCTGAAAATTGAAATATAACAAAAATATGTTGAAATGGCTAATTCAACGAATTGTTTCTTTTGATATACATTGTATGCTTTGACGAGATCTGCATGTTTTGTGTAATTAGACTTTGTGTATCTCTTAACTGTTTATTATTTATATAAAATATTTCACAATAAAAAGGGTTTCAGAGGATACTCTGGGAAATGGAAAACACACAAAACTCACTTCAAACTTAAAGCTGCTGTAAATATTATTATATTATACACACAGTAAAAATAAAACAGGTAAAAGCAAAACTAATTTCCCTAACACTTTCAACGTTCGTACAGTAACTGCAAGAAATTAATGGTATTGCATGGAGTGGTAAAAGGAATTGTGTATGTTGAACAAGAAAAGGAAGATATCTTCCCAATATTTTATAAAACCGAGTTGTTTGCTCAGTATATGACTTCTTTTTATTCTTTTATGTGAAGTTCGAGTCGGTATGTAAGTATCTTTAATATAGGGTATTCTAATCAACATAATTATGGGCTCATTGTGAGAAAACCAAAATTTTGGAAAGAATGTCCATGTAAAACATAGTTTGATGTTCAAAGAGCCTTTTCTTATTCTTCTGATTTTTCGAAGATTGCTGGTCCGAGATACAAGGTTTGGTATTGAAATGTTTACGGACAAATGTACCACCTAAATATACACCAAAAGGGACGTTTTAAAAATCTGTTATTTTGTTTTAATTATTCTCAGAGTGGGCAATTCCAGTAGAATCTTAGTATCGAAATTTGATGTGAGATATAGGAAAGCAGCGCAAAGTATTGCAACAAAATAACAAAAATATATATAATAAGGTAAATGAAGCTTTCAAAAGGCCATTTGAATTAAGTTGTCGGTTTTAAACAGATCTAGATTTAGGATCTGAAGCTTACCTGGCGACGAATATTTCTAGATGTTCTCGAGCTTCAAGCCACGTGTAGAGATGAAGAGCTGTCAACGTTTCGGGAATGTGCATCTTTCCCATCACCTTCCTAATGAAACTTTCATCGTGCTGATGATGGGAGAGATGCACACTCCCGAAACGTCGATGGCTCTTCATCACTACACCTAGCTTGAAGCCCGAGAACATCTAGAACAGATCTACATTTGTTGCGTTCAGAATGTCTACAAACTTTCTATCCGGCCACCTCGGTAGCGTAGATGGTAGCATGTCTGCCTCACGTTCAAGAGGTCCCGAGTTCGAATCTCGGTCAGGGTGAGTTACCTGGATAAGGCTTCTTCCGGGGTTTTCCTTTATCCTAAAAGGAATGTCGGTAACTCTAAGCTCCGTGGACTATAGAACATCATTTCACCCATTTCATTCATCGTCCCATATGAAAAAGTTAAAAGTATATATAAAAAGTTAAAGGACGTATACATAAAAAATCTCCATCTGTTAATAGTTTATCCGTTATGCTGCATTATATAAATGTTTTCCGAACGAATACCTGTTCCAGAAAATTCCAGATATAAATTTTTTACCATATGAATATTTTGAATGTATGGTATATTAATCAAAATCGTTGGAACCGTTTCTGCCTGCTCCAATATTTGGAAAAAATGTACCATATAAAGCGAAGTTTGGTGTGAAGGAATTTTCTTGATGTTTTACTTGATAGATATTGATCTTAAATACCAGTCTGCTATTTCTCTGACATTTGGTTTTTGATTTATACTGTTTATAACACACATGCAAACACATGAAAACCTATTTCTATTAGTTTGTTTCACAGGTGCCTCAAAACATGTATTTATGATGAAATATTGGTATTAAATTTCTGGATGGAATGCAAAACGCAACCGGAAATTCCCTGAAGTTTCATGGCTACAGCGCATTGAAGGACAAATTTAAGGACACGTATGTCTGAAATGTTAGAAGTTCTGAACTAATTATGCTACCTTTTTCTAAAATGTATGCCAGGGGTATAATGTCATGCAAGAATGTTGCACTTATCTAAGTTTCATCAATGTTTTGCTAAAAGTTTAAAAATTGCTATCAAATTTTATTATTTTTTGTTATGTCACAGAAATGTGGCTTGCATAGAAATATCTTACTTTTTGAAATAGCATTTTAATCAAAGTTGCACTATACACCTACTTTTTTAAAACTGTTTAAACTTCTCTGTTTATATTCACAAACTATATGCTTAGATACATCTCAAAATAAAACCTAAGGCCATTTTTATTTGTTATGTTTCTGTGAATGTGTGTAACAAATTACATTTGTAGTACATTTACAGGAAGAGAAAAGCTGAAAATATCAATATAGAATTTGAATGTATAAGTAACATTAAATTCTTCTAGGCTAGTAGGTTCGACATCAAGATTTGTTTTCTCTCTTCTCTGTTGCTTCTTTTCTTGTCTTGTTTCTTGTTATGTTGCTGCTTTTGTTCTCTGAACTTCACCTTTTGTCGTGCAGGATGCGATTTAGACCTCTTGCAATTGAAGTTTTCCTTGCTGAATATAGTACAGTTTCACCTGTAATATTTTTCTGAAGTTACAGTGACTTAAAACTACCCATTTTTAACTAATAGTTTTAGTAACAGCAATTTCCAATTTTATTTTGATACAGAACTTGACATGTTGCATGACGTTCACTGGTTTACCTGTTTTGCACCTCTCTAGAAATTCTGTAAAAGCCAGCTATTGACATTTAAACATGCAGTAGGAAATTAAAAAATGGTATCCTGAGGCAATTTATATAAATTTTCTTTCACATTCGGGAATGTGTTAATTATTTTATGGAATTAAAATAAAAATATTTACTGCCAATTTTCATGTAAGATCACTCATACATATGCTTAACTATTACTATTTGTTACCGCTGGTACTCATGGTACTGTAGTGCAATGCAGTGATCAGAAGCTGGCGGTATTTACATACTAGCTTGTCTGAATCGTATCGCCGTGAGTAGAGGACATATCTCGCTTTTAACCCAAACATACTATTAGGACAAGATGCTCACGCAGTTAACCCTGCTTCGCTATTCGTGGTACTGTCTCCAATGAAGAGTTCTCACCAGTTACCATTTAACAAGCAAGGCGGATTTTAGTATCCACAAGAGATGACAGATTGCGGCAGAGGATACTTACATCTTACTTTATGCTTTATAGAATTGTAAACCACTTCTGGAACGATTGCAATGGGTTTCAGCAGGATACCAGTTGGGCTTCTCTAATTTTCTCTGGTGGATCATTGAGAAACATCCACTTGTACCTGATAGTATTTTGGTTCGAAATGAAACAGGCCTAATATTTGCCTTCTGAACCTCTTATACGATATACCTCTCTATTACTTTCCTGAAAAAGCTCCAAACACATTGAATAAAAGTCCAAAATTGACTTCAGTAAGCTTATAGGGAGGAAATAACATACATCTAAAATATTATACAAACTCTCAAACGTTATCATTTAATTAAAAATATGATGTTTAATTCCTTATATCGTGTGAAGAAAATGTTTAGTCCCGGCTGAAAAAGCATGATATGTGCAGTCTCCCAATAAAATGAAACTTTTGGAAGAAGGTTCACAAGTTTCTCTTTCTATTTGTATGAGTCTTTTCTTAAGGAAATATGTGAGTGCGAGTATGAAAGAGTGTTTAACAAATATATATATATATATATATATATATATATATTGTTTTATTTGTTCAATCTAGCACAAAGGATATCGGCTAAAACTGAAAAGACATTTTCATGTTAAATAAAATGTATGCGTTAAATTTTCTGTGCATATCAATGAAGTCTTCTTTATTCTGAATGAATTTTATGTATTTGGAGAACCGAAAAAAATTGCTTAAAACATAAATCTCACTACTATTTTACAAAATCTATCTAATAAAATCTGTTTGTCGTTAGTGCTTTCCAAGATATTCGTTCTCGTTGTGTTGAATGTTTAACTTTGTTATACTTTTTTAAGTGCAAACCGCTATTGCTTTTTCTTTATGCAGACAGAATGAAATTTTAGTCTCATCATAGGATAACTATGAAAATATTTGACTATTGCTTTAGCTTATGTATTTTTCTTAAAGTTGCAACCAAATGTTAAAATATTAAATGCATTTAAATAGAAAAATAGTTTGTGGATCATTGAATAAAAAGGCATGTGAATGTCGCCCTATTTATTAAGGATATGTGTAACTGCAATTTCGTGAACATTTTCAAAAAAATTACTTTTTCCTCTTTTTAGTCTATAAAATAGTGTAAGGCTTCCTGAATCCAAAGATAGCATCCGCAAGCCATTTTTAAATGCTATTATCTGGTTTGAAAGTTACGTGAATGTCAGTATTAGATATGAATTCTAATTCTTTATTCTTGTTTTCTCGCCATTGAAAATGTCAGCATTTTTCATCATTAAAGATGCTCTTAGCGTCGCAGTTTTAGTGTTAAGACTAATGAAACTGGCTACACACTTTCATAGAGACACGGTGAATAGAAATTTCCTTGGG
The DNA here is from genome assembly GCA_030765055.1 of Mantis religiosa. Classification (NCBI taxonomy): domain Eukaryota; kingdom Metazoa; phylum Arthropoda; class Insecta; order Mantodea; family Mantidae; genus Mantis; species Mantis religiosa. The sequence continues at coordinate 98,045,619 of CM060949.1, forward strand.
GTTTATTGTGAGATGCATTTTAAGCACACTTTCTTTACTTCAAAACACAAAACTTTCAAATTTTGAGCAAAAAAGCCATATTCATAGCTTTAAAAATTTCTGGAGCCTAAATTTAATGAGACCCAGAGAAACCTAGGGCAAATTAAAAAACTGGATGTATTGAGAACCTGATGTTAAAATATTAGACCAAAATTTAAGTTATTTTATCGCAAAGAACGTTTTAGGTGACGTAACCAAAAATAAATAAATTTGACCATAATTTCCAAACTATCAAAGTGAAACTGGTAAAATGTGGGCTGTATCATATTTGAACTAAGTTACATCTGTGGTATAAATCTTAAAAATCTGGCGCTATTAGTTCGGGATTTCAAATTTTCAGTCATAGGTATCCTTAAGCTGTGTCACAATTCATTTATTTCTCGTGATGTCAGGAAAAGAATATGCAATTTCAATCCCAGCATATAACACACTTTCAAACGTTTGAGCATCACTGTCCCCTTTGTAACTATAATAAAATCTGTAATGGAACTATGTTTTATGCAGATCTTTAACTATTACATTTAACTTCACGTAGATATAAGAAGAAATCTTTTTCAAGAATAGTTTGAAAAAGCTTTATAAAATAAAAATAGATTATAGAACTTCATGTGAATTTAATATACGGCTTATTTAGACTTTGGTATAGGATTCAAGAGAATCTGATATATTCTGTCTATCATCACAGCATAGCGATTTATTTACCGCGATAATTATCTTATTCACCTTATTAAACTTGAAGCTGTTGAAATCGCTAGGTACGATTACGCCTAAAGATATTTTGATACATAAAAACCGGTGTGCATTGTTTCAAACGCACGACTTCCGCAACAGATATGCTTGGTGGAGCAGCAGGTTTCATGGCTAAAGGTATCACGAACAGGTGTCTGGACTTCTGCTGCAGATTAGCGTGCAGTATTCCATATTAGCCAACCTTGTCTCTTACGTATTAATGGCGCGATCTTGTCGCTGTACCTCACCGTCTTCGTTTTGTGCATGAAGCATTTCTTCTTCATTGATTCACGTAACCAAGTTTAGTGAGATTTGTTTTTGAGTACCATGAATGCGTCATAGATCGGCTAAAATTAGGTTGAGGCAATTCCTTGAATAAGGAACAGGAGAGATCGCAGAGATCCAGGTCGTGCGAATATGAGGGTGCCGCAGCTATTCGCAACAAATTCATGCAGTTTGGTGGTGACAACGCAGGTGTATTATGGTAAAACGGCACTCACTTCTTTGCCAAATGGGCTCGGGTCTCTTTCAAGTTCTTGTCGGATTGGGCCAATAAGTCACTGTACTATTGTATGATAATCGTTTTCCCATTTTTTTCCAAGAAGTCGATACGTATGACATTCTTTGCATTCCACAAATTTGTCGACATTACTTCTCCGGCTGATGGAACCGTCTTTGCCTCCTTTGGAGCAAGTTCACCGGATCAAATTCATTGTGTTAACTCTTTCTTAGTTTTCGAAGTATAATGATGAATCCAAGTCTCATCGACGGTGACAACTCGGTGGTAACGTCTTTCGTATTTAGCTTAAATAGTTCCATATACAGCTTAGAATTTGGAAGTCTCATCTGTATGTTGTCCAATATGAGTAAACGCGGCATCCATTGAGCCGACAACCTTTTCATCTTCAGTTTTTATGCAAAGTATGAATTGCCGCTTATCATACACCTATGACCTCTGCTACTTCGCGAGATTTCGTTCCTTCATCAACGAGAATCGCATCGTGGACTTTTTCAAAATTTCCTGGCTACCTACATTTCCTGCGTGCTTCTCAGAGAAAAAAGATGTTCGATGACGTTAAAGGCCCCCCCCCCAAAAAAAAAAAACGAAACAGTGAACGACAGTGCTTTTTCCTTTTTAGTGAAAATACCTTGAATGACTAAAATATCTGCCAAAATAAACTAAACTATGGGCAACTAACCCGTTGCTTTCGTAACGTGTAATACATAACAATACACAATGCTAACACCAACTTGCCTAGGCAGCACCATCTAATTTGTAAGTGCTGTTGAACCATCCTCGTAGATAAAATAAATTTAATTCGATTTTAGCTGATTACAACTTGATAGCCGACGTTTCTCTACATAGTAATTCATAGTTTACAATCCAGAACTTGCTGGCCTGAATTTGGAAATTCGGCTGTTGCATTCTTTTTCAATCATTACTTCATATGTTCTTTATACGAATTTTAGACTCTGCAAGACTAAATTTCGGTTATATTGATTATTACCATTACCAACAGCATTAACTTTATTATTATTATTATTATTATTATTATTATTATTATTATTATTATTATTATTATTATTATTATTATTATTATTATTATTATTATTATTATTATTATTATTATTATTATTATCATTATTATTATTATTATTATTATTATTATTATTATTATTATTATTATTATTATTATTATTATTATTATTATTATTATTATTATTATTATTATTATTATTATTATTATTATTATTATTATTATTATTATTATTATTATTATTATTTACTGTTATGGTTATTGTCATTAGCGGCGGTGGTGACAATACTTAGGCTGCTGTACGTGTAAGCCATTTTCCTTTAGTGTTTGTTTATTACTTATCAAGGTGAATATAGCATTAAGGCTTTGTGATACCTCAAGGATGTTTGGCTTCTATAATTTAATAATAATTTTACGTTTAATCCTAGTTTCACGTAAGCTTGCCCCATATATTTTGACACTCACGCGACCTGATCACCTCTCGTTGGCTGTTGTCATGGTATATAGACCGGTGTGCGGTAAAAATGAGTTCATTATTTAATATGATACATCTTAATATGTTCAAGGAGAATTGTCAAATCTATATTTTAATAATCGTATGGATTAAATATATTACGCAACAAAGTTAATTTATCTGGAATGCATGTTAATTCTTAAACGAAACATCCTTTACTTCAAACCGGCCTTTCGGTATGATGATAGCGTTGCGTTTATCGGTAGTGGCGACATATTTGCATATATGACTTTAATTCCACTTGGAGTGAAAGCACCGCTTACGGCGTCGAAAGCATTAAGAAATTAGGGTAAAGGGGTAGGCAGTAGCACGCGGAGTGGTACATGTCAGCGGGGCAAGGTTATTGGAAACAAACCGTATCAGGATGTTGTTTATATTGTCACCCAATTAGCGGAAAGCGCAACCAACAACAGCTGAGTAAGGGGCCAGAGGCAGCCAACCACACCCTCCCATTAGTCTCTGTCACTAACTGAGGGGGATGATTAGAGAAATGTGACTTGTCGCTGGCCGCCTCTTTCCCCCTTTCTACTGCCATCTGGAACTTTCGCGGTAATTCACTGAAACCAGAGACTTCTAGAAGACGGTGATATTCCTATAAAAAGAGCTGCAGTGAGTGAATTGAGTCAGTCAGTCAGTCAGTGCTTGACGTGCTAGCGAACGGACGAGAAGACTGTGTACGTGCATCGGAACGATAACGGACGAACTGGTGAATCGTAATTGTGTGCATTACGTAATTCTCTGTAATTGGCAAGTGTTCAACTGTAAGTCGGTGGAAATAAAGAACATTGTTGAGTTTGTGTAATTGGACTTTTCATTTCACGAACCCACAAAGTCTCAATATCCTTGTACATATCTGCAATATCGCATTCCCGTCCAGTTTTGAATTGGACACAATTATTTACACCAAAGGAGATAACTAAAGCTACTGAGTTGCAACTAATTGATATGATTTTCAGATGTCTACTTTAGATGATACTGCCTTAATTTTATTTCAGTTTTATCTTATATTACAGCCAAAACAAGTTCTGTTTATTACCAATTTACTTTTTAAACCGCAACAGATAGAGCTACTATATCTTTGCAAGGTGCGAAATCAATGACAGACACCCGTATATGAATATGATGAAATTATAATTTGCTAATTTTCAAGATGTGATAGTAATTGGATAGAACAGACTGCACTGAAGCCAAAAATTTACTTTATTTTCTCTAAACACAGTTTAGGAAAACAACAGTTTTTTGTAGGGTTAACTATTTTTCAGATATTTCCTATTATGAATTTGTATTTAAAATGTTTATACTTTCCCAAACAGAGTCAATCCATCTCTCTCTGTCTCTCTCTCTCTCGATCATGCAAGAAGAGTACTTCAAGGTCATTCAGAGCAACTCGCTCTTGTAAGCCTACAATGTTCCCCTAATCCCTGTTGTACCTTGGAAATATGCAGTAATGCAATTTTTGGAAATATTTATCTGGATTAAAAGAATTATCCCGACTAAATGGTATCTACAAGAGGTTTTGGCGAAAGTTATGCAAGTGCAACACACGAGAGTCTTAAATATTATGTAAATGGGTATCTTTTAACACTAATCAATTATTATGGAACGCATTACCTAACATACGTTAGGTGTCGCTTAGAAAACAGGCTAAATGACATTTAGTTTCATTTTAAATACTGGAAAGCAGGAAGATTCTAACAAATTATTTGAAAAAAGAAATTATGTACATCATGTTTCAAAAATTTTTGTTATCAAAATGCAATATTTAAGGGATTACAGAGATGTAATTATTATGTATTCATATGCCAGTTAGGGTAGACAATAACTCAGTACTGATTTCACTGCAAACCTAAGTAAGAAACACGTATATGTTAGGTTTAACCCTTTTAATTACGTTTCAATTGTCTTTAACGTCCCATAAAAATCAGCTTTCAGAACATCGAATGCCATATAAGTTGCCCAGAGGGGAAACGAAGGGTGAGGTTGTTGGAGAGGAAGGTGTAGCACCAGAGAAGAACTGCGGCTGACACGACAATGTGTGCAGAGTTGAGGCTCCTGCTAGCTTATAAATAAATACACCAACATTTTATTTCTGCGGTAAGTGAGTGATCAGTAGTGAAGAAAATGCATGTTCAAATAAAAATGAATTTGATGTTTCAGATCCTGCACTTTCTCTAATTAGTAGAAACTCCTAAATTAGTATTATTCTTCCGTTAGTCGCTGGAGTTTTGCATAGTAATTGTTCCGGATACAAGTTGGTTACATGCAAGATGAGAAAACTGTTTACAAGTCAGATAGGATAGTAATGACCTCATACAAACGTAAGCGTTTACAACGTTCAAACAAGTTACACAGGCACTAAAGCATTTTAAAACTCATTTGAGGGGTAATATAAGCTACACGTAAATCAAAATTTCAAAATTAGATTAGAAGAAATATCAGAAAGCTTGAGCTCTAAGACCTTTGAAAACCGCATAGAAAATGACACAATTAGGTTAAAGGGTTTTTTTTTAAACAAAAATTTAGAAACAGGTCAGGATTCATTGACAATCAAATTGAGAAAACTATTGAGACAGTAGAGATAACCTTTTAAGTGTCAACGAGGTTGTATGAGAAGTAAAACGAACAAAATATAATGAATGATTTTGCGGTAAATGTAATATAGACATAGATAAAATCAGGAGAGAATACCTACATCGAATAGAGTATGCCCCTATCTTCATGGTTTTAAAATGTAATTTAAAAGAAATTTATAAATGCCTAGAAAAAAATAACATCAAGCTTATAACGGACTGGAAGGCAGGAGGAAGAATAGTAATTATTGAAATCATAATAGCTATAAATGTAATGAATATTATAATTTATACTGTATTTTTTTCTGAAGCGGCAACACAATGGTTTAAAAAAAGAACAGTAACTGAACCACATTTGATGAAACATTATTTTGTATTGTTGATTTCCTGAAAAATAGCTTCAGGGGTTTCAATTAAGGTATCACATATTTAGGATTTCTGCCCCATTAATAAAATTTATATCCTGAATTTTTATTCCATTAGCATGTGAAACTCACTTCATTATGAAGTGAAGCTTCTAAAGTGTAAAAAGGTTAACTACTGGAACTCTGCATACTTATTTATAACGGATGAATCGTTGAAGCTGTATCAGAACTATGGTGCGTTGGGGTGATGGTATTTTCGGAGTCTGCGGCGATCTTGCGTAACGGGATTATTCTCACCTGATGTCGTCCCGTGTTGTGACTAGGGTTGTGGGTTGCATTCCGCTCACCGGGAAGACGATAACGAAGCCACGAGTTGGTAGCTCCTCTTAGTCCAATCTGGCACTCTGATATATCAATGTTTATCAAAAAATCTCCGGATCTGCTTCAGCCTGAGCTATGAAAACGCTTGAATTTTCAGACGTGGTCGCGAGTGAAAAGGATAAATTTTCTAAATAAACTTCGATACCAATAAATTCTTTTTACTTTTAAAATATCCCGATGATCAAATTAATTTATATTATTTATGCAATTTTTCATGTGAGTCTTGACAATGATATTGTATACGTTGATTAGAATTATCAGAAAATTGATATTAACTCTCTTATAATATTTCGTCGTGGAACTGAATTTGCGTCTTTTCACTATAACGTTCTTCCATGAAAAGACGCTTTCTTTCCTCGTTGTTTCACCAAAATTATTGATTTTTTACGTCACACATTACAGAATCTCATTTTTAAAACAACCAATCATAAAAATTTTACATTTTATCGCTTACATGTTGCATCATCTCATGACCTACTGACGTTTAACAATTTCCTTTCTTATTCATTTTAACTTATATCGATTTTTAAACCACATATATAAACATTTTTCAACTCTCGGGGCCTAAAAAAAAAAAAAAAAAAACTGTTACAAAGCCAAATGTCAAATACATAAAAAATGTAAGATTTCGTTAAAAATGCAGTGTATGGTATTGATCATTTTCGAAATATTTCTTATTTTCAATTTGCCATTACATTAAGTGCCAGCCGGTAATTCAATTTCTTTGTTTGGTTCTGTAAGAATTATTCACTTTCAAACACTCCACCACCTTTTAAAGATGTGAGTATCCTCATAGCTTTCCCCACCCCCAGCAGTCCAGTGATTAATTCTACAAACGTTTATCTAGAATTATATGAATTAGCAGAATAGTTTGAAAAAGGGAGTAGAGATTCCTTTGACTGCAGAAATTTTAATTTTAATTTTAGAAAACTTTAAATGTGCCTTCTTAAAAAATTAAATCCTAATATTGTAGTTCTAGGAATAAAATACTTCCTCGTTCTAAAGAAAGAGACGTCATTTGCTATAATTTCTAATGTCTTAAGCATTTTAGTCTTCGAAATAGAATCTTTGTTGAAAAAGTATATTTAGTATTACTAAGTTGGTAGTAACATAAGTAAAGAAATTTCATGTGCGGCAAGAAGCCGTTTGCACGATTCACCTGCTGTCCATCCCTGATGGTTGCTGCGATGGTAGTCCTCAGATACGTCTGGCGCGTGATAGCTGATGGGTAAACACTTTGCACAAATGTTATACCGTGGCCCCACTCCCTTTTTCAAATTAAGGCACATCTCGTGTAACGGAGATCACGTATAGGATTGCTGTAGCAGAAAAAAGAATACTTTTGTGTCGAAACTTGCTGCCGGAAAGAAAACCAATAGATAACAATACTGCGGCTATGGAAAAGATCATCGCTGTAAATACTCACTCATTTCATCGGCCTATTAATATAAGATTATTGGCTATCCATGAACTAACATTTTTACATTCCACTCAATGTTTTGATACTGAGATTTCCCAAAAATATTCGTTTTGAGATATCTGAGCCCCAAGAACAGCGTTCTTTAAAAAGGTTCCTTTTGTGGTTGATGGTATCAATAGCATAGTTGCAAAATGAAAAGTCGAATAAGTACCACATTGGTATCTGAACTCAGCGTGTTGCATGGATGTCCCAAAATATTAAAAAGCTTATCTGCACTCCTAACTAACCTTTATATGGGAATTGTTTTAATAAATAATAATAATAATAATAATAATAATAATAATAATAATAATAATAATAATAATAATAATAATAATAATAATAATAATAATAATAATAATAATAATAATAATGATAATAATGATAGTAATGATAGTAATAATAATGATAGTAATAATAATGATAGTAATAATAATGATAGTAATAATAATGATAGTAATAATAATGATAATAATAATAATAATAATAATAATAATAATAATAATAATAATAATAATAATAATAATAATAATAATAATAATAATAATAATAATAATAATAATAATAATAATAATAATAATAATAATAATAATAATAATAATAATAATAATAATAATAATAATAATAATAATAATAATAATAATAATAATAATAATAATAATAATAATAATAATAATAATAATAATAATAATAATAATAATAATAATAATAATAATAATAATAATAATAATAATAATAATAATAATAATAATAATAATAATAATAATAATAATAATAATAATAATAATAATAATAATAATAATAATAATAATAATAATAATAATAATAATAATAATAATAATAATAATAATAATAATAATAATAATAGTAATAATAGTAGTAATAATAGTAGTAATAATAGTAGTAATAATAGTAGTAATAATAGTAGTAATAATAGTAGTAATAATAGTAGTAATAATAGTAATAATAATAATAATAGTAATAATAATAATAATAGTAATAATAATAATAATAATAATAATAATAATAATAATAATAATAATAATAATAATAATAATAATAATAGTAGTAATAATAGTAATAATAATAGTGATGATGATAATAATACACATTTAAAGGTAATTCATGTTTGAGACCCTATTTACATTCGAAAGAAACACTTTTGTCCTCGAACGCTCGGAACCGCACGAAAATATGTTTAGAGTAGCAATGATACAAAGCAGTAGTCTGTGTGATTTCCATGTAAAACGTTGCGTTCTACCTCCAATGACGTTTTAATAGAGAGAAACAGAGTGACAAGATATTAATATCATAGGAGGGATGTGTGTTATTACAGTTTTAGTCAACTGTACTAAAAGCCTCTGCTTAAAGTACTTATAACAGCGCTAACCATACAGATATACACGCCTGATATAGTTGTCAAAGTGCAGATGCGGGATTTCGATGAAGTGGTTAAAACAAAGTGGAAGGGCAACGGTCACACGTTACTAAAGCCGCGTTATTACATTACAAATCACTTTCGCACTCAGGCAGTCTAATATGAAAATCCGCACTGATTATATTTGCAAATGACGATACGAGCAAAGCGATGTCATAACCTGCATTTCGCCAAGCATATTGCGACATAGGCTTATACTTTGGTACAGTAAATGACAGCAAGTGAAGTTCGATGACTGAATATCGATCATGTACTTTCTTGTGTACTTCGGTCCATATTACAAAATCAGCAACTCCTCTGTTATAGAACTTTTGATGGAGATAGCAGATAACTGCAGAGTTTTGCACGGAGATGACAGATGCCACTGTTGCTTTAATAGGTATGTTTTCGTGCGGTTTCGAGCGATCGAAATCAAAAGTGTCCCTTGTCAGAAGAAATAAGGAGGGTTCAAAGTAACCATGGTGTTATAGGATGACGAATCTTTTAGACTTCCATAATGGTAGTCAAACGACTGCTTTTAAAGTTCTTTACAGATTGAAAGAAGGAGCCGGAGCACATATAAATGGCTATCAAGTGAAAACCGGATAACTTTCCCTACATTCCTTTTCAAAGAACAGAACAGAAGCGTCGAAGAACTCGTGTTCATTAGTATTAACTTACTATATAATAGATTAGGTAACGGTGGGAACAAATATTGCCTGTACTGTAATGGATCTTTTGGGTATTCTCATTTAGGAGAAAATGAGCTGCTTATAACAGGAGATGTAGCAATATGAACCGGAAACGAGATGATAGAGATATACAGAATTTCCTGTCGAACCTAGACGACTCGGCTGGGAATTAGCGGCGACTGTTCAATCAATTGGAGGATGGCCCATAGACTTCCCTCCGTCGGGAATTGGGGAAAGCTCAACCAGCAATGGAAGTAACTCGCATGGTTATCCGTTGACGAAACTGAGAAGAAGTTCTAAATCGCAAGCTTTTACGCCCTCTGTCCGCCGTTGGCTGACGCACAGCGCCTTAGTCAACCTGTAACGTGATAGAGGATGATAAAATGCAAGTAAATTGGAGAGAGGAGAGACATGGTAGAAGACACAACTCCAGTATTTTCCTTGCCAAGCAACGAAAAACAAAGACAAACTCCATAGTGAAAGTGGGTGGCTACTAGGAAGCCAACCCGGAACCTCCCTAAACGAGGCTAATGCGTTGCCGCGGAGTGATCTCGGTCGGTACTTGTGTCATTAGTGGACACAGTATGTACCGGAACAGAGCGGCGATGGGTACATAGCAAGGTAATCATCGTAGGCTGTAACTGGAAACAGCATTGGCTGACTCTGTCGCAATACAACGTGGGCTTTCATTTGATGTAGAGGAACTCTTAAATGTTTACTTTAAGGGATACTATTATGTGTTTCAAATGGGAAGGTGTTTGTCCTTGAGCGCTACTAGGTGAGCAACCAATCGCAGTACTGCAGTGTTGTTGTATTGCATTCCCGCTAAGTGGTGTGTGACGAGCGCCAGCCAAATCAATCTGTATGAAATACTATTCGCGCTAAGACAAAGGTTCAGATTTGCAGAAACTGATCCATTTGTAAGGTAGAGAGTAATACATCTAACATAACCATGAAAACCCCATATTTTAGCTCAAATAGTTTTTCTAATACAAATAAATAAACCACTAGTACCTGTATTATAACAATAAATCGTGACGTAAGCACTTTATGAACATCATTATTGGTTGGCATGTATGTGTGTACATATATTTGTAATTACTCAGAACTGAAACGTAGATGTTTGACATGACGGATAAAAGAATTACTGTGAATAAGTCAAGGTGTTAAATTCGAGAAAGAACAAACACTTCATTTCCTGTTAGCCTGTGGAATGCTGTATGCTTATGTTTATGAATGAATGCTGGATAAGAAGTGTTTATTTACTCTGGAGAGTTCAGATCAATATCATTCTGTTGTTCTTTAGACAACAGTAGAGTAAGAGTTAAATCGTGCAATGGCTTCTTGCGGTGAATTTAGGGGCGAGTCAAAAAGGCAGATATTGCGAAGTCAGGCTCGAAGTATTATTTTTAAGCTGTACACGTTCTTCAAAAAATTTTCGTAATTAGAAACTCAAAATGAGTTATTGCAAAGAGTACTTCCGTTTAAAAACACGGAAAAAATGTATCAGCTGGATCAGCTTGCAATTGAAACGGGACACGAGGTAATATGCCTCCCACCTTACCACTGCCAGTATAATCCAATTGAGTTGGTGTGGGTTCAAATAAAAAAGGGGATTGCAAACAGAAATAATACTTTTAAACTGAAGGACGTTGAATGACTTGTTCACGAAGAATTTGACAAGGTAACACATCAGGACTGGGTAAACTGCGTGAGGCATGCAATTTTTAAGAAAGAAGTAGCACGTGACGAGGTTTTGGAACCTATAATCATAAATTTGCATGACCCAGACGATGAAGACAGTGACAATGACGAATTGTCTCTTGACGGAAGTGACATTAACACTCATATGGATGAGCCACTGGCAGTTCCATTGGATTACAAAAACAGGTAGTTCATAAACTATAAATATAGTTATAGAATGTTAAAATATACATAATTTGCGAAAATGCTTTTTCCAATTTTGATTTTGGCAACTAGATCATTTTAAAAGTTTGCAAAATATAATTTGCTTACCCTTACGTCTGCGCCAAGAAGAGCAGCATGTTGTATGAGTGTGCGAGAGAGGGGAAAATATAAAAGGAGTGGGGTGACAAGCTGGCAACGCTGAGTGTGATACGGCATCTGATTAGTTGGACTCCAGAACTCTTCCCATTTGAAACACATAATAGATTAGAAACCCAATTCTATGATTCTGGTCGTCATCATCAACAGCAGCAACAACAAAAAGATCATTATCTTCTAAGCCTGTTCCATTTTCACCACCTTTATTATTTTGTCTACTGGGCTGTGTTTAAGTATTCAGACATACTTGAAACATGTTCTTTCCATTTTTATTGGTATTACATAATTGATCTTGTCCCTAATTTCCTTCTTAATAGCTTATTTCTTGTTTTCTGATATCGTACAATTTGGCGTTTTCCTTTCTTTCTCGGAGTTTAACACCTTGATTGTCTGTAATGATAGACATACATTTTAAAAATTGTATTTTCACGTATTTGATCAACCTGTTTTCGTTCCCTAACATCTATCCTTATTCAGTAAAGCAATTATTGTATTGCAGCAAGGTTTCACTGTCAAGAATACATAATTTGCGGTCCACTGAAAACCCCTCCTCCCTCTAGTGAAAAGTTGCGTTCAAATTCAGCAGTTTCTCAGGCTGCGTCAGGAAATTTAACTCTGCCAACACAAACTGACTTGTATATAGAACGCATTTTTTATTTTCATAAATGTCGGTCTAAGGATTTTGATTAATATATTTACCTTACTAATAATACAGTATATGATGATTTCTCCATTAATAGCCTGTGAGGAGTTCTTCATTCTGTGTAGATTTTTTCTGAGTACGATGATACGGGGGAGAAACACTATCATTCACTACGAAACGTTGCAGATCTACTGCGCGTCCGTTGCCTTATTGTTATCGATCCAGAGTTCTAATGTGCATAACATAACCTGAATGCCTCTATACCGGCATGTTTGAAAGCTCTTCCAATTTTGAAAATTTCTCCAAAAATGAGAGTTATTTGGTGCAAGTACTGCTTTAGGGGTAGCTTCCCCTAAAGGGGCCCATTGTCCTTTAATACTTTTCCCTCATTAATTTTAGCAGTTCTCGTGACCTGCTTCTCTCCAGCATCCACATAGAGCTTTGGAGTGCCTGAAGCATATGTACAGACGAATTGCAATATTTCACGTGCGAAGTAACCACTCCTTGACAGCCAACTTAATCGGCGTTGATGACAGTCGTAATGCTAGTTTAAATCCAATAAAAAGGTTGTCCAGCTCACTTCATAGCTGCTTCACATACCTTTTCGTTGCCGAGGATTCCCATGTGTCCTGATTTCCGCTTTAGCTTGACTGCATTGTTGGTTGCTAGTGTTATGACAGACTCGCAATGTACAAAGACCGAATTGCTTGGCAGTAGGGAAGTGAGGTTGAATGCAGTCGCCCATGCAACAGTCGTAAAATTACGAAGTGTTATTTACTGAGAAGTCTGTTATCCCCCCCCCTCTCTCTCTCTGTAACAATGTAACATTAGTGCTATGCTAATGTCTACAGACCAATCTGTTTGCTCTGGGTGTGCGCAATGATATCTTAAGTGTAAGTTAGCGCTTCGCTAAACTTTTAAGAGACAAATAAAGCTTGCTTGGCAGTAATAGATCCTCTCATTTGCTACAATCATATTTCAATAAATTACCCCACATTTCCCACATGGTAAGTTGCATAGAGATGAACCTATTTTATACATAAATGATTAATTACTTCCTTATTTATTTTGTTTTAGTACGAGTGCAGAGTTAATGCTGTAAAAGACCATGGATGCTCAACCACATATTAATATTTAAATTTGTTCTTTCCGGATTAAACCTGCTCTATTTGAGAAGAAATCCTTTACTTTACATAATTAGGTATAGAAAGTCATTTACATTATTACCCTAATTATTTCGTGGTAGTACCGACGAACATTTATTTTCTGTTAAATGGTAACTCTGTCTTCATCATTTATACTTATTTTCACTCTCATTTTTCCTAAGGAAACCAGTTTACTTTAAAAGGTATTTTGATGTTTTAATGAAAAGACAAATATGTTTATATATATTTTTCGTCGCTACCTAATATAAAAAGGCATACTGAACAACTTTATCTTCGTCCCTTTGCTTTAACTAGGCAAACGGCATTGTTGACGTCAACATTGTGCTTCCTCCTTTGTGCAAAACTAACCTACTTCTTAAGTGAGTCTTCCATTATTCGTGTTAATTTTGTGCAAGAGAACAAATCTTTTTACTAACAAACTTTTCACTTTTTAGCGTAAATATTTTACTCTTACCTTAGAAACAATAAAAGTTTAGTTTTTCAGAGGTACAGTGGTTACCATGCCAGTTTCCAAGTCTAGAGATCTCTAGCTCAATTCCCGGCTAGGGAATGGATGTCTTTCTTTAGTCAGAATTATTTCCCGTCATCTCTAGAGCCCGGAAGTTCGAATGTGATGTATATGTGTGTATGAATTGTTGGCTGAATTTAACGTTTACAAAGAATGCTAAATACACACAATCAAAGAAAAACAAGTGGTAGACGTGTGAACACTATTGACTATGAGCAAATGTTCTAAAGACAAAATACGCCCTTAGATGTTTGGGTGGTATATATGCAAATAGAACAAAAATTGTAATTGAATATGAACACTAGAAACAGGGAAACACAAAGAATTACTTAATTCAGAGATGCCAGGTTCCATTTCCGCTGCGGCTGGGAAATTATTCTTTAATTCGAAATTTTTCCTATATTCGCAACATTCTAAAGTATGAATATAGGTTGCTATCTAATGAAAATCACTAAAAATCAACAAAGATCTAGTGAACTCTTTCTAAAGTTAAAAAATGCATGTTACCTTAGTAGCTGAAAGGCTAAATAACCAACAGATAGAAAAGAGAATAGTGTAAATACGTGTTTAAATTATGGCTCCTGGTTTCAGATATGAGCAGCGTTCAAAGAAATCTTGTTTCAACTTTTAGAGCGAGTATATGTATCTTATGCTAAATAATAGTAGATATGGATCCCTGTGAAGCTGATTTGATGTGTCTTTTAAGAATATAAACGTGTGCTTTGGGTCATACTATTTTAGAACGGCAGGCTGGTATTGTGAGATATCTCAACTTGAATGGACTTAGAAAAGAGCTTATGGCCTAAAGAAAATGATAAAATTTGGAAATAGTTAATTGGGTGGAGAGAAGTAAATTGTAGAACGAAGAAGGCAACCCATTGTGACAGTGGCAGATAAGATAGCATGAGTTCAAGTTGTATACAACCAGAGCTAGGGCACTGCTCTCAAAAGTTAGGTTATGTTCGTTAAAATTAATAAAAATTGGGATGTGGTACAACGTAAAGTTTATAGCTGATAGTGAAAATTATATTTTATATATAGGATTAGGATTACTACAGAGAGGATTCGACACCGAAACCTGTGGTTTATTGTACGTAAGTCTCAATTGGCATCCTCGGGAGGAAGGACGAGGCTACAGAAGACAGAGGGCGGCCGACCCAAGGAGACGACAGCGCCGAGATACTCGTCGACACTTCTACCCTGAAAGAGACCACCAGATGGCAGATGATGTGAAATGATAATGGAGGTGAAATGATAATGGAGGTGAAATGATAATGGAGGTGAAATGATAATGGAGATGGAATTGACCAACAGGAAATTCGGGGAATGTAATTATCCCACACGGAATTCGCCTGGCAACCCGGGAAACACCTCGAAAAAACTCATGGTCAGGTAAGTTGGCCACTGGAATCGAAGCCGAGTCTCCCGAAACCGCCTGGGCCATCCCGCTCGGTTTTATATGTAACTAAACTCCCACATTTTCTCACTAGTAGTTATCCCAAATGTTGTTGTCCTGCACTTACTTCAGCTCTCACTAAACCACCGTGCAATTTGATTCTAACATGCATCATTTTATACACAATCAAGGTTGCTTATTATCTTTTAAAGGTAATTATTTTGACAATATTTATCATTTCATGTTACTGCCTTAAACCTCTCTATATACTCTTTGCCATAAAAGAGAATCTTCTCTGAACCTGGCACCAATAATCATTTCTTTTTCATATGACTATTCAATGCGTTAGTCAGGTTTGTACATTGTTATCATAAAAGTTGTGGGACATTTCTTAAGGGGGAAAAATAAAAATTCCTGGTGCAACCCAAGGCAGCAGCTTTAGCTTTGTGGAGTCCTTTTTCGGTTAGAAACAACTGAAACAGAATTAAGAAATAAGAATCACTATATTCTGTAGTTTGAATAGCAATCAAGAAAAATGTAGTAAACATTGCATGTCTACTACAGCCTCCGTAACAGATCTTTAATATTTCTCAATAAGTTCTCAAAAAGGTATTTTTCTCTACATTTCTGCTATTCATCTTTAAAAAGCGTACCATTTAACCCTGGGGTAATTCTTTTTATTAGGATCAACGAAGTTAAGATAATGATTCTTCTCTCTAGCACCGAATCTTAAAATACATGCATAATTATTGGTAGCCTCCCCATAAATTTGTCATTATTATTGTCTTAGGCTCTTTATTATCCAGAATGACAACTTCAAAGATAAAAGCATCTGGATGAACTATTACCAGGAAACACCTCTGCACTCATCGGTCACGTCCACCTACTGCGGTCTGATCACCCTGCTCCGGTTGTTAATTCATTTCCTAAAGGCTGACTCGTCTATCTTGACAACTTGTCCAGGACCTACTAAAGTAATTTATTGGGCAGCGTTTAGAAAAGGAACTACCGGCTTAATGTGACAACGCTGATGATAATAACAACAATAATAATGATAAAAATAAATATTGATTTATGCTGATAATTGCGATGGTGCTACTGCTGATATTGATGCGGGAAGAAAATCGGATTTGGAATAAGAATAAAATCACACAAACTGGCTTGTAATTGAAGTAATGATTATTGTACTTAACTTCGTCGCAGTGAAATCTTAATATCATACGATTTCTTTAAATCGAATGTTTGTGCTCCATTTTATGTGAAATTAACAGAAATATTTAATGAAATTTATGATGTCCTTGCCTGGAGCGATGAGAAGTAGCATGTTCTTAAGCATTTCATAACATTACATGCCTTATTTAAAATATTTTGCTTTTCACATTTAACTGTGATTATATACTACGAAAGCTTAAAGCAGCTTAAATTTTGGGTCTTTTCTTAAAATTTAATATTGTGATTTATTATTTGATGTGATATGATTATATATAGATAATAACGTCTCATATAGTCTATCGATCTGAAAGGATGTGGATAGAGGCTGATGAAAACGTCTCACTAATGTGGCAACTCTTATATGTATTATGTGTAATTATGTGTGTAATTATCCACGTTAAAGTACAAACGACATTCAAGATATTCATCGAAATGATTACAGCTATGATCAATTAATTAAGAATCACTATTACAGCACAATTTAAAGGACAAGTAGGTATGAATATCACGAGCGTAAGAATACACTTTCAAATAAAATTATACTGGAGGAAATTATTTAGGCCTTTTAATTAAATATATCCTACAATGTCTCAAAATCTAAACCACAGATTCTCCATTTACATTGATTTATATATCCAGGTGTCTTCAAAGGCATATTGGTTAGTTCTGAAATGCTGTCATTACTCTTGATTTTTGGACTTTTTGTTTAACTACAATGTTGAAGTTAATTTGTGTTATATTTCTTCATATTGACCGTTTATAAGCTAGTGTTCTGAAGTTTTTTTTGTCCTCCAACGTTAAGTCACATCGGACGATGAATGAATTGGGTGAAATGATGCTCAAATGAGTCCAGCGTTCATGGAGCTTAGTTACTCGACATTCTTCTTTCAGGATAAGGGAAAACCCTGGAAAAACCTTATCCAGCTAACTCTCCCTGACCGAGATTGGAACTCGGGATCTCTTGAACGTGAGGCAGACATGCTACCACCACGCTACCGAGGTGGGCTATGTTCTGAATTATACAAGTATTCTAAAGAAACATCTTCAACATTCGGTGTCAATATGTAGTTTCAAGCCACTATAGAGATAAATACAAAACACTCTGAAACTGTTAATTAATTCAGATCATTTCAAAGGGAGCCTAACTATAAGATGTTTAAAGAGAATTACTGTCCTAAAGGAACTTACTATTTCCAGGTGTATTATTACGTTTAGTTTATTTCTAATACAAATTCTTACACAATGGAAATTCGAAGGGAATTTTGGGATATGTGAATCAGATGAGATAGGTTTAGTGTGTTTTCAGATATCTTGTTGGTTAATGTCTTTTCCAGAGTGCAATATTCTCCGTAGTTTCTGAATCTACTGCCAACTGCTGCAGTAGTAAGCTATACGACCTTTCATTTAGGATATGCGTAGGTGGGTGTGAGAATACACATTACCATTTACATTGGCTGATAAATTTAATAGAGGCTGTTTGAAGGGAGTTGCCGACTGCTTGAAGATAATAAATGAATCTCTTTTTGAAAATTAGAACTAGAAAGTGTTAGGTTGAAACATTATATTTGAATCATAATTACTGAAATGCTACGCTGCAAATCCTTTCGCGGCTCTTGTTAAAGCTGTGATAATTGCAGCACTCTCCTTAGGAGCTACGAACTTCCTATGATCGATTACAATAAAATTATTCTGTACGATGTAAAAGGATGTAGAACTGTGCAACTGTAAAGCAAGAAAGACGCAGATTTTATCAATGTGCAGATTTTATCAATGTAATTTCGGCTTACTTCATGACCATCGTACCAAAATTCCTACGCTATTACGTTGCCGTATCTTAACCTTCTTTTTCAGATCTGAATGAACCGTGCTCTGTGACTTCCTAAGTTTTAAGAATTACTTGCCTTTCTATTTCAGAACTGGCGTAATACGATTTTCATGTAATACTTTTGATATTTCAACATAACGAGTTTCTACTGCTTGAACCTTAGGCTAATGAATTACTTGGTGACTTAATTCCCCGTAACCCACAATTGTCTCAGCTACACGGACTTTATTTAAATTGCCCGGCTTCTTATTTCCGGCCAAAGTTGTAACTGATGTTTATTGCATTATGCATGGATTTGAATATATGGAAATTATTTATTGCAATTATTTCTCTATCGCTCTATCATTTCTATATAAAAGCATTAATTTTTGCGATCAATAATAGTGCACAACAGGAGTCTCTGTGACGTTAGTGAACATCTCTGCTATTGTTTCGGCTTTTAGCTAGGAACTCAGTAGCGTAAGGTAAGTGACTTAGGTTGACGTTTTGTATTCTTCTGCATTATTTACCAACAAATACTTGAAACAGTATTGTTACGTAATGCCTTAGTTAGCGAGAAAGGGCGTCGGTACGGAAATCCTATCATTTGGATATGGAATTATTATACTAAAGTTATTATTTTACTGATATTGTTAAGTTAGATTTATTGTTGTGAAATGATGGCTTTGTTGCATAAACGAAAGGTAAATACGTGCTTGATAACATCAAAGAGAATGGGCAAAGTATAAACGTTTCTGTAGTAATGCCTTAGCTTTTATAGAGTGGTTATGGTAATTTTTACACTTCATTAATTCAGTAGAATGAAATTAGTTTCATAGTAGGGATGTGTTCTTTTATTTGCTTGATGAAAAGATGCACGAGGCTCAGCTCACAGCTTGAGATGATGAGCGCGAAGGATAGCCACCCTCGCTTGCCATCAGAAGTAACCAGTGCCATTAACCTCCAACAGTTGGATATTTGGCCTACAGTGGCGTAGCCTAATATCTTCCGAATTTTATATTGCTCCCTACTACAAGGAAATCTGAAATAAGGCTTTGGGAGTCATAAACGCATGTTAGCCTCCAACTTCAATGAGCTGTGATTTGTATATTTGTTTTAGCGGGGTCTAAAACGGTTTCAAATCGGACGATGAACGTCTGAAATTTGAATCTTGCGTTATAAAGCTGAGGTCCTTTGCTAAGTACGATTATAGATTTTTCTGAATAGTGTGCAAAGGAATTTGGTATCACCTGTTAAAGGAACTACAGTATATTTCTCGGAGCACTTTAGCTCAACAGTATGAGCAATGAATTAATTAAATCTTGTTTAATTGTGAGATTATTTATATGAATTAACTAAAACATAAAACTGAAATATATTACACATATCTTAGAAGCTTATTTTACTTCTCATGAAAATCTATGCTTTTGAGAGGAATAAGCCCATCAGATGTGTACTTTATTCGTTTCTAATGAAAATATTATATCTATTTCAATGAGCCTCTGATTTTTCTTTGTTTTGATCTTTATTATACTCCATCTTGTTTCCATATAAACCCTTATAAGAGAGCATTTTTTAAAGATAGTCCATCATATATTTGCTTATTTCCTTATTTTTGTATTTTTGTTTATATGCGTATTATTCTGTTTTATTTTACCTATGTCTATTAATTAACGCAAGTACTTAGCCGCTATTGAAAAGCGTAATTCGTGGCCTGTTCTAAAAGTATAGCGAATGTTTTTTTTTTTCAAAAAGTATTTATTTATTCATGAATATCTGTTTTGTTCCCTTCAAAGTAATCACCACTAGATACGAGGCGTCTCCGTAAAATAAGGTCTCCAATTTTATTTAATATAGAAAACATGTTTATTGCCAATAAATGTTACATTGATGGAAAGGGGGAACTTACAGCTATTTTTCAACGCACACACCATTGCGATCGGTGCACTTTTGCATGCGGTGTGGCAGTTTTTGTCTACCCTTGTCATAGCACTCTCCCGCCAAGTTGCGCAGGTAGCGTTCAACCTCGTTTTTCAAATCATCGTCGGTCTGGAAATGTGTTCCACCCAGGTGTGACTACAACTCAGGAAACAGATGATAATCACTAGGTGTTAAGTCTGGACTGTAGAGAGGATGGGTGAGAATGTCCCAATTTTTGGGATCCACCTCGCATACACCTTGCGATAATGCAAATGTTTGGTCAAAATCTTGTCAATCGTAGTCTTACTGACTTCAGGAATAAGTTCGCACAGCTCGTTAACTGTCGAACGCCGAACTTTAAGCATTTCTTGCTCCACTTTTGCAATTGTTTCGGCTGAAACCGAAGGCGGACCAGAACGCTGATCGTAATGACGCCTGTATATCCGTCTTTGAACTCTCTGATCCACTTTCGCACGTTTTTGACTTCCATACACTGTGACCCATAGACTCATAACTGACGATGGATTTCAGTGGGGGTAGTGCCCTTGGCACTCAAAAAAAAAAAAAAAAAAAAAAAAAAAAAAAAAGCGGATCACTGCACGCAACTCGCACTTGGCGGCGGAAGTGATAGGAAGCTCCATCGCAAACGGCTGCGCAGCCAAAGCTAATGGTTGCAACGGGTTCATTGTGGTGGGGATTTTAAGGGATGAAATCAAGCTACACGCCAGTGTTTCCGGATCTCGCGTAATAGCGTTCCTCACTGCTCCAGGGCTTTGGAGACCTTATTTTACGTATACGTCTTGTATTATACGGTTATGCCAATGTTTTTTACGATCCTCAAAGTACTTTGAAAAAAGGGTTTTGTTGGTTTTTGTTTGTTGTAATCTTGTTTAGCTCCTTCGATGCTGTCTTTAACTCTTCAATGGTGACCCTTTCATGGGTCTCTTCAGTTTTGGGGGAAAAAAGTCACAGGGAACCAGGTATGAAGAGTATGATGGCTGCGGCATCATAAGTGCGTTGTTTTGGGGCAGAAATTCGCGCACAAGTAACGATGTGTGAGCAGGAGCGTTGCCATGATGCAAAATCCAATTTTTGTTCTTTCATGAATGCGGGCGTTTCTGGCGGATTGCTTAGCGAAAATGGCGCAGAACTTGCAGGTAATGTTCCTTATTGACAGTTCCACCTTGTGGCAAGAACTCATGATGCACCATGCCCCTGAAATCGAAAAAACTATAAGCAAAACTTTCACATTCAACCGAACTTGGCGTACTTTTTCGGTCTTGGCTTGTGTGGCAGCATCCATTGGGATATTGAGCTTTAGTTTCCACGTCATAACCATAAATGAATGTTTCGTCACCAGTTATGATCCCCTGGAGCAAATTTGGGTCGTCGCGGAAAGGTTCAAATGCTCCTTAACAACGTTAATTCGACGGTGTTTTTGGTCGAAATTGAGCAACTTAGACACCAATTTTGCGGCGACTAGTCTCATACCTAAATCATTGGTCAAAATCGAATGGCACGAGCCAATCTATATGTTTAGGTCCTCTAACGGTGCTTCGACGATTGACCACTACTATTTTCTTCACTTCTTCAATGTTTTCGGGACGCTCTTCATCGTTCACATCTTCTCGACTCTCTGAGAACCTTTTGTACCACCGATAAAAGTTGCTTTGGTCCAAGGTAGCTTCATCATATGCCATCCTTGCACTTAATTTTGTTTTTCACACAAAATTTAGTACAGATTTCTTGTTTCATTTTTTGGAATAGACAAAATTCGAAGATGAGCCAAATCATGTCCAAGCTAAGTAGTTGTCAACCTCAAAATTCAAAATGTCCGAGCTTGTTAACGTAAGTAAGGGACATGAGTACCTACACAACGCCACAAAACAATCGATAATCGAATATACGTACGTATATTAAAAATTCACGACACCTTTTGAACAGACCTCGTACTTCCTGTGTTTGCAAAGTGAGGGCAGCTTAGTGGTTTCGTTCGGGACCTCATGTTGATGGTCCAGGTTTGAATCTCGGCTCTATAAATCAACAGTGTCCAAGCCTTCGCCTCTGGCTGCCTCATATAAATTAACTCCAAAGACCCATGTTCGGAGTTATAGTGTAAGCTGTACGTCCTCTCATTTCACCACCATACTTACTGAGGTAAGGATCATCGGAGGTAATGGATTCCGCCATAAATGGGCCCAGTCTCGCCATATTTGGGGTGCGATACGATACGTTACTTAGCTATAGAGATGCTGTATTCATCCAGGCATTTGCTATAGAGATTCGCCTGAGCAAAAGTGAAATAAATGCCAGACTTAGTATTAGTCAACCATCCTCCAAACAGATCATTTTCATTAAATTCTCTTCACCCCATATTAGCTCATTCATAGTAGGTAACTATTTTGTCATTACATAGACTAAAAATTGAATGCCATAGCCGGAATTTGAACTATGTATCTACCGGTCTCCATCTGATTGCTGTTAGCCATTGAGAAATCATGACAGCATGCCCGCATGACATTAAATCTTCCAAGTGATTCGCGTTTTTACCGATGATAGGAAATTTCATATATAATGTGATACACACCTTTTGTAGCGACTTACTATGCTTCACAGTTTAACCACTATTAGGTAAATTGAATGGAAATTGATGGCTGCGTGTTTACAGATCTCCTGTTGTTTCTGTGTTGGTCGCCCATATAAGTCATTTTACTTCGTAGAGAGTGTAATTGTAATAGATATTGACATAACCGTAGGTAAACATGAACCATTGACTATGTTTTAACGTTTGTCTTGTAGGAGAAATATAAAGCGGTTCCATTCACGCTGCATAACAGAATGGAATATAATGATTAGAATCTCCGTTATAGTCATAAAATATAGCTATTTTGATTTTAGTTCAGCTGCAATAATTTATTCAAAATGTCTGGCATATTTAATACAGAAAGTTGCAAATACTATTAGCAATTCCTTTCACAGGTGAACGGCATTGTGTGTCACTGCTGTTGTAGTTTATCACCGTAACTTTATCTTTGCTATCAAAATTATATAAGATTTAATAAAGTTTTCTTCGGGATAGTTGAGAGCTTAGTCGCTTTAAAACGTAAGCCTTAATCAATTTGTTTGAACATGCAGCATTTCATTCCAAACATATGTTCTAGCGTTGGCCTGACTCGATGACTGGGTAGGGCGTAACATCCCTCCCAGTGATTGCCTGAAACTTACTCTAGATGTTTGATGTTACCTTTTATAGCAAGGACTTGTATCGCGAACACACAAATCTTTGTACCTGCTTATCGAAATTAAGAGTAATGTGTAAAATGTAAATGGTTTCCAGAACTTAGCCTTTGGTCCACAACTAAGTTGACAAACTTCAATTGCTTCATGGTTATTAAGTCTGATATAAATTAGAAAGGAAAAAAATCAAGATTTCCTTAAGACCATTCACCATTGTTTCCTGTGGTCTAGTCACTGTACTTATTTTAGTTACTATATACTCATTATACACAATGATTAAACTTACTTGGTACGCATATTTGCAAACCGAAAATTGTCTTCTTGTAATATTATGGTGCACCTGGAATGGAATTATGGCATGCACAAGATTCAGTCCTGACACTTGTATTCACCTTTGGTAACATCTGTAGTAACTAAGATACAGAACAAGAAAATACACCACAAAAGAAAATCATTGTTAATATTTTGATATCATTAGGGTCTAATACCGCACACATTTGAAATCTGGAATAAGACGAAAACTGATTAATTATTATAAAATACTTCAATCATAATTTAACATTTACAATAAAAACAACCTCTGTTAGTTTATCTGAGAGGTATTTAAATTTAAACTTATCTTAAAATCTAAGTTACCCTTTCTGCTTACTTCATTATAATTTAATTATCTACTTTTGTTGCTGAACGTTAACAAATAAGAAAAAGTGGTCATTAATTTGTTTTTTCGCTGTAGAGGGAGACTAAATTTTAGCAAACTGCCCATAAACTTTTACTGCGCGCCGGCATAAAACTTTATAACCTAAAATTACAATAGATTAACTGGTTCAGACTGTGTTGCAAGTTGAAGACTGAACGGTGATTTAGAGGTTATATTTTTAAAAGGCGTGAAGTATTCCCTGAACTTTACGTTTTTATTCTTATCAATACTTTTCTGACTATTGTAAACAATAATTATTACTTAGATTTGCAATATATCACAAATGAAAAATACAAACCCTAGGAATAAATACCAAATTTAAAATAGGTCTAAGAGAAATTTACTTTAATTACAACGCAATTTACCTGTGGATATTAGAAGCTCTGCATTTGCATGTATAATGGCAAGAAGGAAAATTAACCAAAGAAGTTCAACACAATGAAGGTAAAACAAGAAGAAAAATGTATAGAAAATAATCAAATATGTATGCATATTTAAGTAATAGAAAATAACGTCATTTAGAGAAAATCTATAAAGAAGGCGGACCCATCATCAAAACAACTTCCTGGTTAGCGAATATGGAGAATGATGTGTTGTTAACGCCTATGAATCTGGGTTCGGAAATTTCTGACCTATAACGTCCACTCTGGTACCTTCATGTTAAGTTTCAGGATGAAATTACATTCGAAATTTTTAGTCTTTGCCCCTTCCTAGCGTTTCACCTATCTCCTAGCAGGAATGCTTTTTCAGGGGCTTATTCTAATAATTTGGCATGATTCGTGTACAGATAAGGTATGTTGCAATGGACTGTACTGTTATCACTCGCGTATGTAAACAAGTGCAGATAGGTATAGCCTGACCATAACAGGTATAGCGAGAAGAAGCAAAACAATCGCGTTGTACTATACCCTGAACTTGCGCCCGCATACACACTTGTAAGGCAATGCTTAACTAGCTCGCAGATAACTACGTTACGTTGTTTTGGACGTTTGCTTCCAGTGGCAGTTTGCAAATTTGATGATCGTGCGTCCAGCTAATCTGTATCACTTGCAGTACATATCCCTGCGGCCTTTAGTTATAAGGAGCTTTCACAGTTTAACCTTCCTGGCATCACAATAACCATTTGGGATAAGTGATTCACTACCGCCACACCACTGTAAGTCTGGAAGCACATGGGAAAAGGGAGAGCTCTAGGAGCATTTATGAAATGTTGGGAAGCTGATGGCTACATCCCAGCAATCACTCCTGGTTACCGAGCCCCCGTGTGGCTATTACTATTCACCTCACTCTCTAGAAGATTATACACCCACAAAATGACGATAGTAGAAATAGAGAAATTCTCCTGTGTAGCCCCTTCTAGTCTCTAGGAGGGTCATCAGTGAAAGTCGGTATTCAAACCTAGTTGGTTATCCATGCAATTTGAATCTAACGATTAAGAAAGTCACCCGTCATTCGGTGATCAATATTGCGAGTTGACATCTATCGTTCAGTCTCGTCAGCACGAATGTCGTCACCATTGTGTAACTCGACACTATGTACATTCAGTTACCTGGATAAGGTTTTTCCGGGGTTTTCCCTTATCCTTCAAGAGAAATATCGGGTAACTGTAGGTTCCATAGACCCTGGACTCATTTGAGCATCATTTCATCCAATTCATTCACCGTCCGATATGACTTAACGTTGGAGGACGTAAATTACAACAACAAAAAAGAAAAAAAAAAAGAAAAGAAAGAAAAAAAAAGGAAGTTCTTTTATCTTCCGTTTGCTTTGAGAAGGTGTGAAACCATTATAGAGGGTTAAAAGTGATTTGAAGTGGACTAATTTGTTATACAATTTACTAATTTTGTTTGATCAAAAGCATTTTAACATATTCTTATTTTTTTTATATGAACATGATTTATACTTTTTAACGTTGTTTTTAGGTTTCTTTGAACTAATAACATATTTGGATCCTTAAATGCAAGAAGACGTTTGCGCTTAGTGGAAAAAAGGCGTAGCCCATCTGATTTGTCTCTGCCGTCCAACTTCTATTTATTCACTAATCCGTCGCCAAGTACGATCACGTCCAATTTATTAGGTCGGAAGGGGAAAGAAGACGCACTGTCATAATATGCTAAAACGTTGCAATGTTATATTTATATTATTTATAGTGTAAAACTGCGAGGGCTAAGAGAAGCCTCATAATAAGCGGTGTCAACATTTTGTAATTCTTTAACAGTTTGATTTCTTATACCTACCTCAATATTAAACCAAGCATTTACATTACCTGAAGACAACCAGTGCTCTTGTCCTTTGTAATATATGTGCAGAAGATATTTCATTTTAGTGTCTTGACTAGTAGGTACAGAGGAACGTTAACTTGTTCAACTAAGTTAAAAATTGAACAAAGGTAGGTTTAACTCCCCTTCCGCATTAACTATAAAGATGAGGATAAACTTGAAAAATTAATTTTGAATTGATTTTAAAACTTGCAAGTTTCGAAGAGCCGTGGACCGCGGGCTCGACCTCGTCGACCAAGCACATCCGGAGGTGTATATTTCGCTTACTGCAGCCGCCACTGTACCGCTGTCTGGGTGACCACACCCGTCACATACCAGGAGCTGTACCTTCGTCCGCCCGCTGCTTGCCTTGGGCCTCACGAAGAACTGGGACCGTTGACCTTCATCCAGTAACACGGGGCCTTCCAGTAGGAGGAATCATATTAATTACAAGACGCAGTGCTATATGCGGTCGCGTGGAAAAACTGCCCATATCCTCTGCAGGTGCGGAGCTCTACTATTTACATCTCCAGGGTTAAGTCATGTTGAAGTAACTCCATTAATCATCACGCTTCATGCTTGGGCATCTAATAGCCAGTAGCAGTATGCGTGTTTTGTCCTTTCCAGCATCACTTAATGCTTCTTTATACTGTCTCTTCATATCTCAAGAATCTTTTGTCAAAATATTATTTTTATATCATTTGTGCATTACATTACACAATTGGTTTATTTGTGTAGATGAAGTATGTTTCATTATTTTTGTATTCTTAGTTTAACGAGGTAGAATTTATACAGTTGCAATAGTATTGCAACAAACATGTGCTAATCTTAGAATTGCTGCAAGAAATCTAAAATCCATAAACCTGTTAAACAATGCTCATCAAAGAACCTAATTTAAAATACATATTAACACTTAGGATGCTCTAAAATATACCAAAATGCTGCGGGATTTATGATCTACTGAATATTCTCAAACAGGATTTGGAATATTTAAATAGTTGTAATATGTTGCATACTAATAAGCGTTTTATTTTAAATGGCCGGTGCTTTACAGTATTCAAGTTACACTTCTAACGTTTACAACAACAGTTTTAGAATAAGTTTTATTTGTACTTAGTAATTATACTCACTTTTTGTTCAATTTTATCAATAAATTAAGGAGGACATAACGCCCAGAAATAATTTATGGTTACATTAACGAATAAAATATTTATTTTGTAAGTACTCATTTCTTGAACAACTAAAATAACACATGAAAGAGAGAGAGAGAGAGAGAGAGAGAGAGAGAGAGAGAGAGAGAGAGAGAGAGAGAGAGAGAGAGAGAGAGAGAGAGAGAGAGAGAGAGAGAGAGAGAGAGAGAGAGAGAGAGAGACATTATTACGTGTTTAGGTGTAACAGCAGATATGCAAGTATTTATTTTTTCCACAATAGGTGAACTAATAACTATTATTATTGTTTTATTGCTATTATTACAACATATCTGACTTCAAAAGCTTAATAACATGAGTGGAAAATTAATTAACAACAAATTTGGTGCAACTTAATCGTTAAATACAGTTAATTCCTAATCTGTGGTTAGATTTTGGAAAATGATACTCTCAATATAATCGTAACTAAATTACTTACGCTTGGATTAAATTTTGTTTAACTTAAGATCTAAAATTATTAGCAGGATTTAATGGGAGCAGTAAGTCTTTTAATATGGGCAAGGCAGCTGGTTGACCTATAAAAGATAAAATATACCCTGTATAGAAAAATAAAGGAATAAGCCAATGTGTAGTTTCCTTCAAAACAGGTGCACTTTTCGGAGTTCAATCTCCTACATCCGGTTTCCATGCGGAGTGTGAATTAATAGCTAAACTATGTAGCAAGCTCATATCATGTAGTTGTGGGTAACACTCATTCAATAGCTCACAGTTTTTAGTTATGTTTAGATACCAATTAAGGAGGAAAAATTAAAATTTATTTCTCTAATCTCGAAGTGTACTATTCTAACAAAAAGCTCTTAATAAAAACACTTTTAATGCATTCAAATAATAAGTTTCAAATGTTAAGTGTAATGGAACAACCTCATCGTGCTTACTCATTTAGACAAGTGTTTCTTTTAAACATTATGGTGAATGAGGATAACTGGATAAGATGTTTGGTTCTTGAACAAGTAAAGGATTTGTCTAATAGGCACTTTCTTCATTCATGTTCAGTAAAAATCACTTTGAGTTAAAATAGAATTAACTGTCTTAGAGCTTTGTAAAGTTATCTAGCATTACTGCCTCATACTTTTCTATTATTTTCTTTTTCAATAAATGGATAGTGCAAGGCTGCTTAAATCATATAAAAAGCATTTCATTTCATGTAAGAAGCTCTCAAGAATACTGTTGCTGGAACTGTCAATAGTCTTAAAGCCAACAGCCATCTAAGCAAGCGAGGAATGATATTAGCTGGTCTCTGATTTTTAAGTGACATTAATTCTTTTGCCATTTGACTTCTCGGGAGTACAGTTACATTTAAGACCATGTTTAGTTACATTCAAGTTTTGAAATTTGTGTTTTGGAAAAAATAAATCGAGACTAAAATATTTGAAATGAAAATGAAATAATAATGAGCTGTTTATGATATTTGTATATCTGCACCTGAATGTGCTGCAATCTGCTTTCCTCTGGTGCTAGGTGAATGATAAACTTCAGAAATCTCTCGCGCTACAAGACTGCCAATTTACATTGGGAGTCTTTGAAGAGTTGAATCTCAAATATTAATTCTAAAGTTTTAATTCAAGAAGTTTTTAAGCTTCAGATATCTTTTCTTCTAGAGTTTCACTTTTGAAAAGTTACTTGCATTTTTACGCCTAGGTATACATTATGTTATAATTTAAGTATTTTATGGATATAAACTAGGAGTTACAGAAAAATACTGCACGCTAATTACGATTACGTAAAAGTAACAAATTTGATTGGGAAGGCACAAGATCATCTTTTTATTAAATAAGTTTAAATGTTAATATAGGCAACGTATTAATATGTAAATGTTCATGTTTAGCTTTGTTGTATTGTCATTAATGTCAAAGCAGCGCAACAAAGATTGATGCCCTTTTGGAAAATCTCAGGATTCGGATTAGTCAAATTGAAAGGGTTCAGTAGGTTCCTGGGAGAAAGGAACTAATGGGAGGCCAGAAGGCAACCAGGTTCGGATGATGATGCGCTCCAGCAAAATCGAAGGAAACCAATCCTGCACCGGCGCACACCTACCGTGTCATCATTAAGTCAGGAATCCTGAACGGACACCAGCCTGCTATCCAAGCCTCAAGAAGAAATCTTTATCCAGCGCAAACCTCACTGTCCCGTCCCTGGTCTTACAACCCTGAACAATTTGAAAATGAATCAAAGGAAAAGGAAATCAGTAGTGTAAAGGTTCCAACAGAACATTCGCCTGCAAATCTCGGTAAACCATAAAAGAACCCAGGTTTTCTAGACCGAAATACAACTAGAGACCTTCTGAATAGGAGCCTTAAATGGTACCATAGAGCCACCTCGCTCAAGTACATCCTTGGTTTGAATTATTTCTGCTACAGTTATGTAGGTATGTTACCAGTTCATTTTCAACTGTTTGTTGTAAACTGTCGATGTGGGTGGGTCAAGTTGTTAGGCGCTGACCTACTGATCTCAAGCTCTGAGTTCAAACCTCGCCTAGACTGTTAGTTTTAAGTATGTCTGAAAGCGATGACTTATGTCAATAAATTTACTGGTATATAGTATTAGTACCCCAGTTTGCCGGCGCGGAGGCATTGATGTGATCCTGATTATTATTCACAAGATGGTTTCTTTGTATTACACTGTATATATGATTTAATAATTGGAGCCTACACTATCCTTTCTATTCTAAATTTGTACCCCAACACCGTTCATCGTTGACTGTGTGAAAGTTATATGAAATTAGACGACTTTAATATTACAACAATTAGGGGTTCATGTAACTTTTGCTATAAGAAAAAATTTATATATTTTATTAATTATAGTAACTTTATTTATAAATGGGTTTAATAAAAGGCACACTAAACGTCTAGGTCGCTTAGGATATCAGAATCATCAAAGCTGCAGTAAGACATTAGAGATCCTTATACATTTGCAGATAAGGAAATTCTTATTGTTACTGAATGACTTGGGCTCTTCTGCAACTGAAGAAGAATGGACAGTCTGTCTTATATGAATCACTCCCTTCTTACTCCTTTATCTACTTTCTAGAAGAGGCACAACCTAATGTTGAGTTGCTTTCCTATAAGAGCTCAGCTCAGAGAAGAATAATAGGGCATTATGTATGCCTCACGTTTGTATCGCACATAAATAAAAAAATCTTATGATGGCCTGAAGGTCCGCCCTTTAATGTTGCATAAAGTCTGCTTATAAGTAGCACTCTATCGCTTGGGACAAATTCTAGTAATTAGAATTTGCCGGCAAAAATGTAGTTTTACCTATTCGGAGGATGTTTTTGCTCTTAACATTCTGATTTCTTGGCATCTAAAGAGAACTATCGTTTTTGTTTTGATGGTTATCTAATGGGTAAGGAACTACCTGCATATAAAGTTCGTAATTAGTGTTCTAGAAACAAGTGTATGGCATAAGCAAAGGAGTAAGAACATACCAGTTTTCCACCTTTTATTAACTCAGCAGTTTCAAAAGTTGCATTGGTAGGCATGATTAACTTAAATTTTGTAATGCAATAAAAATCAGGAAGCTTAATCAAAATAAAAATACTAAATTTCTGTAGTTATAAATTATTATTCACATAAAGTTAGCTCCGTTCCTCATTAACCACATGCAGAAGGCAGCAAGCAAAATCTACGGTTTAACCAGCATATACATATAATAACTAGCTAAGCATCGAAAGGTTACGTTTAATTTTGGTTTAAATATAATACTAAAATGCACAATCAGATTACCAATGAATGTCCGGAGTAAATAGCAGGCTTTAAATACGGAACTTGAGAAAAACACCCATCTGGATTAGAGGAGCAGATGGACCATTAATAAGATTTATGCTGTATAGAAAATAACTTTGGAGTGATTCCAATTACGTGTATCCGCAGCAGAGACCTCGCAGCAAATGCCACCCAACTGGTCTAATATATAGATGTTCACATAATAGGAAGAATAATTTGCCTAAAAGCTCCTAGCCATGCTTCCCTCAGTAGAAAATTAAGTGAGCTGATACTGACAATAGAGAATTGCTAACACACACAGCAGTGCATTGATTTGTAAAGGCAAAGATGAATTTAAAAGAAACAATCAATCAGGATAGCGTCACAACAAACAGAAAATGAAATCATAACTTGTAGTAAGTCTTAAACTTAGAGGCACATGCACGCATACACCGTAGCTTAACTTCATCAGTACGGGTAGAGCAAGTATGTAGATTTCACTAGTAGGCAGTAGTCAAATAATCACCGCATAGTTAACTCTCCTGGTAGTATGATCTACGGGGTAAGTCTTTCAGCAATTGAATGAATTTGTATTCATTGGTGACTTAAGCTCGATATAACACACTCTCTTTGAGTAAGTCCTTAAGTTGAGTAAGTCCTTTGAAGCAAGAAATTGCAGTATTATGCTTCAGAATGTGGTATATGGGTTTGAGGATCAAGTGAATGGAAATACCCTGCAGAACTCTCTAACCTGTTTAGTATGCGCAGAGAATTATAATAGAGAAGTCATTGCAGCAAGTGCCTTGAGCAACCACGTTCGAGGGGCAGAAGAAATACCAACTGTTAATATACATCTCAATTGATGGTAACATCTTTCTCTGGAGGTAAATGTAGATTTATATGTTATTGCTTTGATTCCTTGATTAGAAAGCCCCTGTTTTTATCATCTTTTATATTTTTATCCCTCAAGTCTGAACGAGCATATCGAAGTACGCAACTTTTATACTTAGCTTTTGCTTTCTCATAATTCCAAGTAGCCTATCTTTATGATGTGGGGTAACATTTCTGCCTCAGATTCATGAAGTCCTCTCTTCGAATTTCGGCTAGAATGAGTAGCCCGTTTGGAGATTCTCTGCGACCTTTTGTTATCCTGAGAAGACCAATGTCCCGTAATTTATATTTTCTGTTTATTTATTGATGCTAATGAGATCTTAAAATAGTCATTTTCATTAACTATAATCAATTAATTACTTTATTTGCCATTCCAATATACGTGAAACGTTCTAAAACTCACAAGCAAAGGGAAACGTTGTTTAGGATGTTCAACGTTTTTAGAGAAACATAGTTTTTATTATAATAGTAAAGACAATAATTTTAATTCAGAAATTTATAAAATATAAGGAATTAACTAAACTAAATAGACCCCGGTCTTAACTAGACATCATTTGATCCATTTCATTCATTCGTCGTTCATTGTGGCGTACCACGTTCAAGGATATGACAATTCAAGCCGGTGCAAGAAAACAGATACAGAATTATACTTACGATAGTTTCATATAAAAGCAAAACGACATAATTATCCATACTCCTACACATATTCGTTTGTATATTACAATATCTGTATAAATAGTGTTTCTTCTATTCAACTTATGTTACTCGTGATACTTGTTCTATATATTGTCGCGAACCCGATCGCGATAAGGCGGCTTGCACACACAAAGGGACTGATAGGCGGACAGTGTGGAAATAAAGAACCTGCAAAAAGCAGATAAACATAGCGCGAGATAAAGGACTTGCCGGCCCAGATTAAGTTACGCTTAGCGTGACGTCTGGTGACGTCTTGACTGTTACGATTTCTTTTATGTTCCGGAAGTATCTAGAATTATTAATGAGTTATTTAAGAGATTGTGACACGCCAGCGAACAGTTGTAAAACAGTCGCGGGAGAGGTAAGCGGAGAACAGCAGAGAGTTGTGAGTAAACAGTAAACAGCTGTGAACAAATGCTGTGTAACGAGAGCTGATTGTTATTGTCATCGACCTTGGTAGATTGTGGTGTGTATATGTGATGTAATGTTACGTGAGAATTGACCAGTGTATTTCGACGGAAATAAAGAA
This sequence comes from Mantis religiosa, assembly GCA_030765055.1. Taxonomy (NCBI): domain Eukaryota; kingdom Metazoa; phylum Arthropoda; class Insecta; order Mantodea; family Mantidae; genus Mantis; species Mantis religiosa. The sequence continues at coordinate 98,079,253 of CM060949.1, forward strand.
CATTTAGAATTTCGGCAAGTTGAACTTTTAATTCTACGAACCCACAAAGTCACAATACGATCTGAAATTGAGCAATCTAAACCTATATACCCCAATTGCAACACAGAAACACACACCTGTTCATCAAGTTTCGTTACTAAGAACTCCATGCGGTAGAAAAGAAAATCGCTTAAAGTGTTTGAAGAAAAGGAGATCATATCAACATAAGTTCCGAAATGTATCGCCACGGTAATGTTAAATAAATATTTTGTTGACGACACTGTCAGTTGCTAAGATCATATCACGTCGGTGAGCCATAATTTCCTCATGCGGGAGTTATTTTACATGCCGATATGGGGTGTCACTTTTAAGTACACTTAAAAAATTGTCAGTCTCTGCCGCGTTTGAGCTCGGTTTGAGTTTGGGACTAAGACTAGCTGAGCCAACCCTCACCGGCTTTTCATGGTAGCGGCTCACGTACCAGCATTCTTTCGAACAACTGTACCGCAGAAGCAGAATGGCCCGGCTTTAATTTCAGGAATAAGCAGAGATCGTGTTCGCCTATGGCGAAGCAGACAGAAACGATCGAAAGGCAGCAAGGATTTATCGAACCAAGTACCCTCATGAGCACCAACCACATAACACAGCAATTGGAGCTACTTTTGAACGTTTGTATGAGCATGGTCTTTTTAGATAAACATGGAAGATGGCCGTAGAATGTGCATACACCGAATTTGTACGAATGTGTTCTACAGGGTATTCAGACCAATATAATTACAAGTATCAGGCAAGTGATCCACCAACATGATGTAAATAAAACGACGGCTTTTGTGTCCTGATTGGCAGTCACGTTATACCTATCATCTCCAATGCAATCAGGGATTAATGCCGTGGATTGACTTCTATGGAGTGTATATTCTCGCAAAATGTTGCACCAGGCCACCATGACCTCAGTCCCCTTCACCAATAAAACGGCATTTATCAGAGATGGCATCACCAACCTGCATAATCATCTGTGGGCTATTTTACATCCTTGGGAAGTGCTGGAAGTGCTTAACCAGGAGATTCAGCTTCATTGTTTCGACAGGGATACTTGGCCACTACCCACCTGACCATTCTTCATAACATCTCAACATACAGACATATCCGGAATTCCTGCAGAACACTCTCCCTCTTTTCCTTGAGAAAATGCCTTTTTGGCAATACGGCAATAATGCTGCTGCACGGCGGAGTATCACCCAAATCTCGCATTTATGTTCACCAATACTTTAACATCTTCAGATGTTGGATAAAATTCTGAGGCCATTTGTATGATCTACTCAGTCACTGGACACTGGATTTTACTCCTGGAGGGATGTGAAAACTTCGTGTGTGCTAAGCCAGTCCCATTTGGAGATCTTTGAAAAGCCTATCCACCGGATGCAGGCCGGTACATTTGAAGGAATGACCCAACCCATGATACGACGTGAGAATGTCTCATTACGTCACAAGCAGAGCACTTTGGACATATTTTGAAATACGCATGTGCTTCGGGACTCACGTTGTGTATTAGGACGCGCACACCCACTTATACACACCATCCAATTCGGGACATTTGTTGATATGACCCTTTTCGTACCATTTTAGTCAGGAAGCGCTCCCTGCAGGTTCTTTGTGTAATTAAAACCATTCTGATAATAAGAATATCATTCTAAGAATACTTAGAGAAAGTCTGTGCAATAGTTTTTTCCCATACGAACTGCGTATTTCAGTTTGCTTTAAATTGCTGTTTGCTAACGTTTTACTTATATATTTTGGACTAATAGTTATCCACAGGCATTTTAATTAAAATGGCCAGTTATTTTTCTACGTTAAGGGTAATTTGAAGTGGTGTTACTTCCTTATTTTGAGTTTAGGCGTCCCAAGATATTTGATATAGACATTTTAGACGGAATGTAATACAAGTTGAGGTTAAAATAAAACTGAAATTAACTGCGAGCGAGAGCAAGCTTATAAGGCCAATTAAATAAATTTCAGGCACAAAAAGTACCATGGTATACTTTGTTCATTAGTTTTATTACATATTGAACTATTCAATATATAGATGTTGGTGGAAGTTAAGGTCACAAGGATAATGAAGTAATCAAAGTATCCTAATACATTAATTATTATTCATTGGTGTAATCTAGCTTTCAAATTGTTAATCGTTTGAAACATAAATTCGGGCACGTATTTATTACAGTAACAATCGCCGTACTTTAATTATCTCATACATGTTGGGTTACATACATGTAGCTGTTAATATTCTGTGTTATCTGGTTCTTCTCATAATGTTAATGGCTAGTAACTCAGCGTGTTACCGGTATGAAATATAGCAATCTACTGAACACAGTACCGCGCATGCCCGGCAGGAGAAGCGCGAAAACACAATAACCTTCTCGTTTGTGTCGGGATGCATATGTTCCATTCTGCCACATGCTCATGAATAATATATCAAATCATTTTGCATGTATGTCGTTGAGGATAAACACATGTTAAAGAAGATTAGAACACAATGAAATGATAGAGGTGCGAAAGGAGCAGAACCCCAAGTGGATTAGCGTTGATTTGATTCGCTTTCCTTAAAGGAGTTGATTGCATTCTTCGTGTATTAATTACTGCTCAAGAATTAAACATGCTGAACAGGTATTTGGACGTAAAGGTGTCTAGATACATGAGAACTTTATTTGGTGTGGAAGGGGATCAAATTTATTAATCTTCTTATTTTCTTCATGATTGCATGTTAGGGTACAGCTTATACTATCCAAAAGACAAAAGTATTTCCCACGTTTCTTTGACCTATCAGGTACCCTCCTTTCAACCCCGGTAAGTTATCTCTTGAAGGTTTCATTCATATTCACCCATCGTTTCATTTCTTTGCTGTTAGAATCTTCTAATTTCTACTTATTTCCTCATTGTCATACTTCTCCCTCGTTTTGTGCAGGATTTTCCTTAGGTGTTACGTCATATGTTTCGTCTTTTTTGTTCTATCAAATTGTTATCTGTGAGACACAAATCAGTACTGGCCATATTACTATTCTTTGAATTATAATTCTTATTTGATATTGAAATGTTTAGTGTTTCAGATTATATCATTCGTACCAAGTGCTATTCTCGTTGATTTAATATTCTAATGCATTACTTCATTTTGTAATGATTCACAGCAATTTTTCTCAGTTCTTAGATGCTTAGAAACTATACCTTCTCAATCTTACTTCTATAACAAGGGAACTACTACTATGGTCATAGATGTAAATGCTTGAGAGTTTGATGACAGCATCTCTGCTCTATATGGGGTCTGTGCCAAAATTTGGGTGCAGAGTATCGCTGGAAGTACCCGAAAATTAGTCCAGAATACATAGAACATATAGACATAATAACATAGCATTCTACTGGAGGGATTGTTTACCCCTGACTAGCAGCGGTCTACACGTCATCCCGGGACAGAGCTGACCAGGGATGTCCAGTAGCTACTTGTAAGTGGTCGCATGCGGCACATTCCAGGCTTCAGTTTTGGGCCTTGCGGTTCTAGTCCGCAGAAAATTGTTTAGTGCACATAGTTTATATACAGCAGAGGTTATACCATTAAAGTTTCAGGTGCTTAGCGGTACAGTGATTGTTCCCTTGTAAGTAACAAATTATATCTCAACGTGAATTTACTGACGGTCATGGATTTAATTATAGTAGTTGATATTTTGTTTATCTGACATCAGGAAGATGCTAGTCTAGGGAACGAAAAATAAATAAACAGCCATTGGCACCCACATAGTAAGCTCAGGCGACCAGCTTATTCATTCAGATCCTGAAGAAAACCATGGAGCTTGCAATGGCCCAAAGCTCAACCTTAGTAAACTTGACACGGCTGATCATTCGTGAAGCTTTAATGACATTCGCCGAGAAAGCTTTAAGTCTTACAAGCTCAAAGCACCTATTATGTTAAACAGAAGTATAAATGCGAAAATACGACAATTTACTGAACTAATCCGAATTACCATCCTTCCTACTTCACATCCAATTCGTTAAATGTATTTTATTTCTGTATGTATCAGCGCAGGGCCTGCTAATCACCGTCTCTGGAGTGATTCCTGTAAAATGGACTGGAATTGCAAAAAGAAGAGCCTCAAAATTAATTTGCAATAATCAAGTGTTCACTTCTTTCTGCTTTTCAAAGTTGACCCCGGAATGTTTTACCTAAAGCAAAATTCTCACATTTTAATGTTATAGTAAGGGTAATTTTTTATTAATTTAATTAGCCACACTAACTCGTTTACAATCTATTCTTTCGAAAGCTTATTCTCCTATGTACTTCTTGTTGATCGAGATTTAAACATTTCATTGAGGATAGAAGGAGAAACAGTAGGCTAAAGTGATACACTTTTAAAAAGTGGTTGGTCATGTAATGGTCTTCAAATGCCATTCTCTTTGCTCGACACAGAGAAAAAATGAATAACGGTTTATCATTTGAAAATAGCACGAGTATTTAAATATTCAAACCAATAACAAAAGAGATATCAAATATGGTTAATTTCAGAAGGACACTTTATTTGAAATGAATTGTGTGCCTTAATAGATCTACGTTTTTGTGTAATAAGATTTTGACTATCCCTTACGGTTTATGAATTACATAAAATTAATTCAGAATGAAGAAGGATTCGTAGGTAATTCATAGAAAATTACAAAATTAAGTACTTTTTATACAATATGAAACATATTTAAAAATTCTCTAGAGCCAGTTGAGAGAGTATAAAGATTAATGAGAACTTTTCTAACTAAAGTTTATTGGTACTGGGAATGATTAGCAATGGGTTAGTTTTATTTGAAAAACTTGGAAAATGGACTAATATATCAAATTTAGTATCTAGTTGACTTATAGCTTTTGATTATACTAACGTACACCTGGAGCTTTAATACCCTTTATAGTATGCATTGAAACTATTAGAAATATTATTCGTCCTGGTACTTTAGCAATTCGAATTGCTGCTAATATGATTGCGGCTACATATGCAAATTTGGGTTTCAATATAGTGCTTCGCCTTTAATAGAACAATTAATATATTTTCATGATCATTCAATATTTAAATTTTACAAAAAAATAATAGGGTATCTAATCCTAGTTTATATTTTTACTATGCAATTAAGATTGTAATTATATTTATAGGTTGATTATATACTTATAATAAAAAATTGTTCATGTTTTCCTAAGCATGCTTCCCCCACCAGAATGTCCCAGAAATTCATTTTCGATGAAATAGTAGAGAAAGTAAAGGTTGCCAACATAAGGCTTAGGTTTTAATTCAATTTTTTTGTTATAAAACTCGAAATGAAGGAATAAACAACACCAACAACGACTGGAAGCTTGGGTTAATTATGTTTAAAAGATAATTCTCGTGTATCACACCATTCCAAAATATAGGAAATCTAACAGTACAATTTATGAAGTGGTAGTTTTAATATTTGAGCAATTCCCAATAAATTGCAGACAATGAGTGGAATGCTGGACGTAAGTGGCTTCTTTCATAGGGAAATAAAAATAATGAATTCCTTTTAACAGGCAGCTACGATCATTATCAGTTCGTTTTCTTTGTAGTAGTAATAAAATTCTATTTGATAGCGTCATTGTAGAAATAGTTTTCGCGCATATGACCATTACAATTAAAGTGTAACGTCTGCAATTTATATGGCCGTATCCTGTAAACTAAAAACAGAGAAGAAAAAAATCTAGAATGAGTTTCCGTGACTGGAAATAGATTCTAAAAGCATTAAAATCACCTCTGATAGACGTGTAAAGCGTTGTTTAACCCATAATAATTAAATCGTGAGCGGCTCAATAAGGAATTTATTTCAAAACTACAAGTTGATAAATTTGTGCTCTCCAAACCGAACGGTAATAAATCGGCGTTCTTGCACTTCCCTTAACCCTGTGATAAATAATTCCATCACTACTTGACTAGAAAAGCGCCGAACCAAGCAATTTTTATTTACACATCCAGTCACAAATTACACGATTAACTCAATCATGTATGAGAGAATTTGGTTCTTTTACTGACTTTTTACATAACTAAGTCAACGCGTGCAAGTGCCCTGAATCACGCAAGCATCCAACCGAGAGATAAGAATTTATGAGTTTTCCTTTAAAGCATCGTATTGAGCAGTTTTATGAGATAAATTAATTTATGATATCTTATTAAACTTCTCTACAGGTAGTTAATATTTTTGTAAGTGTTAATCGAAAAATGATATATTGCTGTGGCGAACTCCGAGTTGAACTTCGTTCATAAAATGTGGTCTGCAGTTTTCAAGGTCTTTTTCAAGCATTTATTTGCAATTGTAATACTTTCTTAGATTACCTAGAAGGTTTATAAGGTTGAGTTATATGTTTCCTTAATGACAGTGTACGTCAGTAGATATCTATATAAGGTAAGTGGGGGGGGGGGAAGATGGAATTTGGGGGAAGACGAAAGTTTCGTAATATTTTGTTTCATCTGAGACTAGATAGCAGTATTTACCATAGCCTAGCATAGGGTGGAAGTGGAAGTGTGCTCTTGTGTTCTTCCGTTTTATATCTTGCTTCATCCAGTGATAAAAAAGAAACTAGTATCTGTGAACTTGGTAAGTACAAGCTACGTAATACAGGATGTATATAAATGAATATCGGGTTTTAACTCTGTATAATATTTATTACATTTAACTTACAGTTTGTGAGCACATGGTAGCTCGGACCAATATGGCTGGTAGCGTATATAAAAAAATAAGGCTCACTTGCATCCTCCCCAGGCATTGGGGGAAGTTGAAAGTTCTTAAAGAATATTGATAAATTACATATGACCGATCATGACAGCTTGACCGACCATTCTTCAAAACATTGAAAACATTTTGGCAGCAAGCTGGATTATGAACACTTGGATTCATTCAAACCCTGGCCGGAGAGTTACATGACTGCACTTTGGTTGTCTCCTTTCTTCATTGTATCATGTCTCTTAACATGCGTTAAATTTGCATTTTATAAAGTGTCTTACATGTTGTAATACAAATGCTCCATTTACTTTATTTTTTTAATTTCAAACTTCGTATTGTTGCATCTTCCTCCATATTGTTCCACATTGCCCCCTGTTAACTCCCATCTTCCCTTAATATCATATCATTATTAATGATGGGGTAAGATGTCAGTTTTATTGCAATTAATTTAATAGTACCTTTTCATCTCCCCACATTTAAGTGCACTGATTACTGTTTCTTTCAGTAACAATTAAATATATATGCAATAACCTCAGATACTTTTTGTATTTTTCTCCATTCCCATTTCCATGAAAAAAAAAAGAACATAACCATTAAGTATTTCATCTTCCCACGACTTACCTTACAAAGCTACGTACATCAACAAAATGTTTATAATACAAATTCAATCCCTAACCTCCTCATATATAACTTCCCTGAGATATGTAGTGTATTATTTACACTTCTACTTTCCAATAGACTTCCATGTTTTTGACATATAAATTAGCCCTAGTACACACTACAAAGTGACATAACGTTTACTTTGAACGAAAAGGCTGAAAATGAGCAATCCAGCATCTCTGCTTGTAAAACTAGTAATCAGACTTATATTACAAAGCTACAGCTACAGCCGAAATCGGAATGTAGGTTTCTGGATTAAGATATTATGCTTCCCTTATCAGCAAACTTGAAATTTATAGTAAATTTTCACTAATACAAAAAACTATAGGCGCTCAAGTCTATCAACAATTGTAATTGATGCTAAAGTTCTAGAATAAAAAAATAGCTTCATACAGAACTAATGAATGCGAGAGAATTGAGGAAGATCGAATAAAGTGGCGTTGGAAGCTGTATGGTGCACTACACAGGCAGCTGAAAGTTCGGCAAAATAAAAACACTGATTTTCCTTACGTGTTAAGACCAGTAGCTAGTTAGTGGCGTGAAGGTATAAGAACTCCAGATTTACGTACGGAAGGATTTCATCAATATTTTCATTCCGACCTACGATTCGGAAGTTGGCATGGGAAAATGTATGACAGAGTTGTGGTAAATTTGGTACAAACAATAATAATTTTCGCATTTCATATTTAGCTAATAGCGGAATTATGCAATGAAAGATATAAACTAACTTTTATGTAAAATAAGACCTGAAGCTTTCCTGGCGACGAATACGCTCACTTTCTTCTCGGGCAGCCAGCCCGAGAATTACAACACAAGAATTACATACAGCACCTGAGACTCACTTTCCGTCAAAACGGCTACTCCGAATATGAAGTTGAAGCCTCGATCACCAGAGCTAGGAGAGGGAAACCTGTAATACAGCCTGCATCCCGTATACCGGCAATCTATCCGGCAGAATCAGCACAATTCTCGCCAAGTACAACATCAGGACCATCCACAAGCCACCTCCGAAGACTAAGCATCTGTTCAGACCAATTAAAGACAAACTGGACTTCCAAGTTCCGGGAGTGTACCGCATTCCCTGGGAATGTGCGACACCGTATATAGGACAAACCGGAAGGACCATCGCTACTAGAATAAACGAACATGAACGGAGCATTCGTTTAATGCAACCTGAGAAGTCTGAGCTGGCAGAGCATTGTTTTGATAACGACCATAGAGCCAATTTTCGGAAGACAGCCATCTTGGCAAAATGCAACAGTTACTGGGAGCGGAGAATTAAGGAGGCTTTGGCGATTCCCTCTGAAAGGAGCACGCTTAATCGTGATGATGGATTTCAGTTCAGCTCATCTTTAAATTGGCCTTAAAATGGAAATCCGTCGAATTAAGAAACAAATATCAATACAGCTTGATAATCAAGTTAAGTAGTTACGTTTCTTTGACACAATTTTCTATACTCTCGCCATCTCCTGACCTGGCATTTAATTTACTGAAAACAGTCTTTTGTTCAGTAATGCGAATTTTGACAGTGCTTTGTCTTGGTTTATATTAGTGTTATATCCAGTGTTTCATTTGTGGCTATAACATTTAATAAATATCCTGATCATGGGAAAGATGCACACTCCCGAAACGTCGATTTCTAATCGTCTTTTCACCTGGCTGGCTGCCCGAGAAGAAATTGCTTTTTTTATTTTAGTTGGTTTTTTTTCTTTTTGGTTTGAAGTTTAACGCCCTTCAAACCAGGAATTAACGGAATCAATGAAATTGCTGAAATGATCTTCCGGGTAATTACTGGAACTTTGACCTTCGTTAACGTGAAGCACATACGCTATCCGCACACCATGAAGGTGAATATCTCCATATTTTTGTCAACGCAAGACATTGTAAAGTTACTTTTTTATTCTGTATTTTTTTGTATTAACAATGTACCGCAATAGCCAATCAGATACTAGTTGAATTCAGCAGTTACCTTCAGTCAGTAGTTTAAATCTTAAGTGTTGGATGTAAGGTCCGGTACTTGTTTGTAATATTTTTTGAACACTTTAGGTAATGTAGGCTTTTAAAAATATACATAATTCAGAAGTTGCTATGTGTAAACTAAATCTGGAAACACAATCTGCATCTTTTGTTTAGTGCTGAAAAGGATAGGGTAATACTGGATATAACTATATGGGTAATTCGACTATGTGATCCTTCGATAACAGTTATTAATTGTAATTTTCGTAATCATTCTCTGTGTTTAATTGAAAATCGCTAAATGAAATTACTTATTTTCCCCTTAAAAGATAAAGCTAGGAATTTTTAAGAATTTAATCATTTCTTTACACTACATTTTATTGTACTTTCGTAATCTTTCAGATCATGAACTTAGACTGCTGAATACTTCTTCAATATCTAATTTTTAATAAATAAGATAAAATATATAGTTAAATTCTATAAATAAACATATAATATATAATTAAATAAATAAGTAAACAAATACATAAATAAAGAATATATCGATATACGGGGAGCTTTTGTTTTGTTCACAAGAATACAGTACGATGTCTTATGAAATTGTAATGAAAAAGTCAGAAGTTAAAAATATAAAAATTCTCCTAACCACATAGTTCAAAGCTAAACAGATGATCCATTTGGATTATTTGCAGTTGTAGAGGAGTGTATTTACTCCTATTATTACCGAGTTAAGGCCCTTACTAAATATTTTAAAATTTATAGTTTAACAAACTCCTGATGGATTCTAATTAGAAGTGATACCTACCGAAAGGTAACTTCCGATTGCTTATGCGAATTTTCCAACAATGCAGTTCTAAGGGCAGAAAAATGTAGTTTGGGATTTCTCACCTTTTAAAATTTGGGATTAATTACTTAAAATTCCTAGGTAATTAAACAAGAAGTTTTAACGCAAAGCAACTAAAATAATGAAATTTAGATTTTACTCCTGAATGCTCTTTAAGTACTGCTGCTATCGGCGTTCCTTTCTGTATTTGGCATGAGAAATCTCTTAAGTTTGCTCACAGGCGTTTCTAACAGGCTTACGTACCATAAATCTACGCGCCAGAATCACCAACTTTACTTCCCTTTGGAAGGAATCTAAGGATTTTTACCCCAAAATGGGTCTATCGTATCTCCGCCGAGTCATAGGCAAGAATGTTACCGCTAGATCGCGGAGGGCGACTGTGGTAGGCAAAACTGTAACTATGAAATGGGAAAATTAAGTTTCGAAACGTACCCAAAGAGACTTTTTTAGTAACACAGGTGGCAGCTTCGACAGGTATCCGTAGAGACTTTAATTTTAAATGAAATGAAATGTGTTGTGTTTAACGCCCGCTTTTAGTACATACGGCACTGCAGGCGGTGACACTGATGATACATGAGATGAAGATGGAGCACCGGTGGAATGAGATGGCTGGGGAAACTGGACGTCCCGGAGAAAACCCGCCCCAGCGCCGTGTTGTCCACCACAAATCTCACTTTGCGGTCCACTGGGATCGAACCCGGGCCGCCTTGGTGAGAGCCAAGCGGTCTATCCACTGAGCCACGGCGCGGCCTTTAATTTTAAGCAGCTGCTTTTATACTGTTTCTGTTACCGGAGACATCGCATTAGGGTGTGGTGGAGTCTAACTGCTTCGATAATCTGTGAATCTATGTTCATTTTATTATTGTTTTAGACTTTAGACGGAACTTTGGTTTACGGTACGAAGTATGTAATCCAGTATTGGCCATCGGATTTTGAACCAGGCACCTCCAGAATACGGGCCATAGACTTTATCACTTAATCATCGCACTGTATTTCGCCTAAAATGGGTATTACAACAAAGGTCGTTTATATTTTATTTCAAGCAATACACACGAATGACCATGGTGTGATATTTAACCATAAGGAAGGATCACAGGGCTTGAAATATGACAATCAGTCCTGTTTTGTAATGGTAGGAATTGCGTAATATTTTTATTTTGGCACTAAAATATACGTGTGATGAATCACTTTTGACAGCCCTGAATATTTTTATGTACTTATATACATGCATGCATGGAAGCTTGTAGATACAACTTCGTCTAATAATGCTCACGTAAAATGATTTTGCTTTATTTTCTATGCACTTATATTGCAATCAAGCTCGTTACCAGGTAATGCCAAGTATTCCTGCTCAAGCACCAAAGACAAAAATAATGTTCCAATGTTTTATGATTTGTTGAGAGACTAAAAAGTGCTAATACTAGAAGTAGCTGAACCGATGTTTTATAATCGATAACTGAGGAAGTTGTTTGTCTTTTTTCCAGTGGTTGCAGATTACTTATTTTCCAAAATTTTGTTGATGTGATAGTGGGGATACCCTATAGATATTCGGGTTCGTAAAAGTAAAAGTCTAGTTTGCAGATATTCGAAATGCTCTTTATTTCCAGTAGCAAATACTTTGTACAGCTCTGCCAGCAGCACAATTACGTAACATACACCAACACAACTTTCAAGGTCGTCTGCCACTCGTCCACACAGCTGCACACTCAATTCACAACTGCGGTACAGTTCAAATGTCCACACGACTCACACACTACACAAAAATTGCCTGTCCGACTAGCCGCGGCGCTTTTGTATCTCTACCATTTTTTCCAGAAACTTGTCGACGCTTCACGGCCTTTCACGAGGCAGCGAGAGAAGGAGAGAACTATCCAGACTATCCCCGTCTCTTTCCCTCTCGGCAAGGCTCAGCGCTATCACGCGTGGCTTGGGGTACTTTGTCTCTTTCTTTCCTCCCTTCTCTCTTCCCTCTCTCTGGACGTTCGCCTACGCGCGGGTAGCCATTAGCAAAACAATGCCTGGAGACAATATTATATACCTTATATTATATATGCCTTATATTTTGTTAGGGTGAAGTACCCGGATGAGGGTCAGTTGGAGAATTTAAATGTCGTAGTGCCGCGTTGCTATGGTTACTCATTGGCTAAAGCAACCGCAGGGAGATCGGAAGTTCCATGGTTCAAATCTCGGTGTTTTTCATTCTGATTCTACCTATCCAAATCTTGTTCTACACGTGGATAATATGACAGAAGAATTACTAATTTCCATTATCTCCATGCTGGTGATAATATACTAATCTAACATTCTGAAAAAGACTTGCAGAAAATGTTCTTAAACTGTTAAATTTGCTCCACAGTATAGATTCCAGATATCAATTAGTAAAACCAAAGTAATGCCCTTTCAGACCTTTCCTCTGAAATCCAAAGCAGAAATGTTAACAGTAGAAGCACTTAATTATTTATGATGTAAACTACCGTGTCTAAACAATCAAGATTTAAAAAGCAATGTAAATGAATTTCAAATTAATTGTGTAATGTTAATAAGCACACTGGTCGCATCCTCCATTGCCTGCAATAGAATACGTTTCTGCCTCGGTTCTACCCGCTACGAATCGATTCATATTTAACTTTAACCCATAAGAGGTGTCAGAAATCCAGGTGGAGAAAATCGTGTGATAGGAACTAGTTTTGCTTTAGTGCTATGGACACATTAGTTGCGTCTAAAGTACAGCTAAGGAGATGGACCAGAGCGTATTACATAGAGTGCATCAATCTTAACAACAATCAGTTTGGTCCAGTGAACGGAACCCGGATGGGCGCCACTGTCGAGGAGGCGGAAGGCTGGTTTTTCGAGTATCAATGTGGAATGACCTCCACAGTCTGTACGCAAAGGTATTCGGCAGGAACCGGAATAAGAATCACATGTTCATGACCTTGATATTGTCCTTTTCTTTCTGGAGCAGCCAACACAATTATCTCATATTCTCTTTGCTTCGCTCATACCACGCGCTTTACGGCATAAATAGAATTACTAATGAATGAGTTGGTGGGTTCGTTTATCCGTTTGTATGTCCGTTCAGTCATGGCCAACATGGACTTAGCTAATCCAATTTCGTGTAGTATCGCAGTAATCTCAGCCTCCCAACATCCGCCAAGGAAGGTCATTCTCTCTTTGTACCTTTTTGCTTATAAACATATGAATTTTAATGGAATCTTTTGTTTATTATGATCTCACTTCTTGATATTTTGGCTGCATATTCATATGTGGTGTCTAATGTAACTTGGATAGTGTCAGTTATGACAGAGTAGTTGAGGAACTGTAGGCAAGAAATGTGCCCCACCTGTGGAAATAATTTCAAGGAGTAGAAGGATATCCAGTATAACTTTAAGTGGTCAATGGAATTAGTTACATATGCTTTTATGCTATAAAATGGTAAAACAGTTAAGATTTTGTAGCCAATATTGCAACGCTGATGATATGATTCAATAAAAATAACTTAAAACAAATAAGTTTTTCCATAGATTTGTGGCTGGAAAATGTGAAGCAAAACGTCGTCTAAGGTTGTGGAACCTTATGCCCGATTTCACCAACAGATGTTAAAATCGACATTAACAAATATAACTTAACAATTGTTATAGCGGTAACACTAATGTTAAATTTCTTGCATTTCACCATGTTTTCTGAAAATTTTAACAAACCTGTGTTAACGCCAAGAAACTTGTAAATATCACAGCTATAGAAGGCTATGAATGAGTCGTATTATTTTCTGAACGTACTGCGATGCTCTTTTGTTTTCATTTTCGTCTGCACAAGCTGAAAGATGGCGCATGAACAAAATCATAAATAAAGCCGTGATACAAATTTCTCATCAATGGAGAAAGCATTGTTAATTGATTTGGTGACGAAGTGTAAGGATATCGTGGAAAATAAGAGGACGGATGCGGTGAATGTAAAAGAGAAAGATGTCGCGGGGAAAATATTGGAAGCGAATTTAATTCAAATGCATGTGTCACTACTACAAGCACCAAACAACTTGTCAGTATTACGTAAATTTAAAACCAGGTGCGAAAGACAAGTGACTTAAACGTTTCAAGACGGAAGGTGGACAGTGTATTATCCACATAATTCAGTGAATTATAAAATCGCAAAGTTATTAATGCTTGAAGCTAAGGCGAGATTGGCATATTCCTTTCGATGCATATTCTAACTCATTATTACGAGGAGCGAAGAAGGACAATGACTTGAACGTTTCAAGACGGCAGGTGGACAGTTCACATAATTCAGTGAATTATAAAATCGCAAAGTTATTAAAACTTGAACCAAAGGCCAGATCGCCATATTTCTTTTGCATGCATGTTCTAACTCAGTAGGTATTACGTAAATTTAAAACGAGGAGCGAAGAAGGGCAAGTGACTTGAACGTTTCAAGACGGGGGGGGGGGGGGGGGGGGTGGACAATGCATTATCCACATAATTCAGTGAATTATAAAATCGCAAGGTTATTAATGCTTGAAGCAAAGGCCAGATCGCCATATTCCTTTTGGATGCATGTTCTAACCTCTCTTGTATTTTCGCAGTAATCTTCATAGCAACATGTTTCGACAGTCTATACCTCCGTAAACATTTTTCTTCTGATAGCTCCTCAAAATCATTTCTCCTCATATACCGTACTCTTTTACGAATGCCATTTAGACGGTTTTAAATATAGCAAATCGACATTAACAGCTGAGTTCATGCTCGCCATCTTGACTATTTACAATTGTTAAGGACTTAACATCAGAAATTTGACTTCTTAGTTCAACAAGAGATTTAACACGAGTGTTACGCTAACACTTGGTGAAATGCAATTTTTGTTTTAAGTAATGCTAAACCTGTGTTAAGTCTTAAAATCTGTTGGTGAAATCGGGCATTAGTGGAAAATATCTGAGGTGTTATGTTTACATGGCTTTTCTCTCTTTATCGTTTATTAGTGCGTGCACAATCTGTGCTAAGGAAAGCTTGTTTTTTTCATAATTAATTTTAATCTAAATAAACCTTTTTCAAAAATAGCTACATTACATATTTAATTGAAATACAATGGCGACATTGAAATGTGAACTAGCCACTATATGCCGTCCTTAAAATTCCAGCCATTTTCACAATATCGCGAAGAACAACCGAAAATAAGTACCATTAATACCTAATATCTTAGAAATAGCTTATCTATACCACAAAAGGTTATTGAAAAAAATTGTGTAAGCTTTTTTGTGTATCATTTAACAATTATAAGCCATAGAAGACATACAGAGAATGGAAACTTTCGAATACTTTTTATTGAAAACGGTGGTTTGGAGTGAGACATTTTCTTGAAAATCTTTATCTCATATCTTTGCTAAACTTAAATACCAAGTACGTTATTTTATTTATTTTCTGTTTCCGAGTTAAGCTATTCAGAGACGCAGACAAACCCTCACAGGATGTCTTATAAAATTATTTTATTGAGAGTTCCAAAATGTGTAATTTCGGTGAAATCTCGGTATTGAATATTCGGGTGGTACCTTTACTATGTACGTGATAGACAAGGGAATAGATAAGGTAAGTCATATGCTTTCTATAGTGCAAAACACCGATTATATACGTAGATTAGGAGTAGGCACGTAACATGCAGACACTTCAAGAGACGCGAAATGTAAATGGTAATAGAAAAGTTGTGTCACGTAATAAGTGTGACGTTTTTATATAAGTAGCCGCATAGATCAAATCCACCCAAGAATTTTCAGATATCTCGTATATCAGTGTTTCTCAAAGTGGATCAGACCCTGGGGGTCGGCGAGAGGATGTCAGGAGGTCCTCGAAGGTATCCGTTAAGTCAAGTTATAATGTTGAATTAAAATCACGACTTACGAAAGTACTGATTTCACTGACAAGTGTCATTTGTTAGCTTTTGTATGTTACGTACACGAGAAAGAGCCTGTTGATCTATTGCGTTGTAGGGAAGTCTTGCATAATATTGCTAAGGATGTCTTTAAGACATTTGATGGATTTATTTCAGATCAAAGTCTTTATGGAAAGTTTGTTTAGCGGTAAGCACCGACGGAGCCACAGCGATGACTGGACACAACCCTGAGATTAAGTAGACTCATTGCTCGATAAAATAGAGAGGCGTTGGTTGTAAAAAGAATCCGCCAGATTTGAAGGAAACATTAGAAGAGTTAGTTAAAATTGTGAACTACATTAAAGCCCGTCCTCTTTAATCAAGGATATTCCAGAAACTATGTGAAGAAATGGGAAGTGAAGAACTGTTCTTGCACACAGACGTTGACTGTCTTTCTTATGGAAATGTTTTTTCGCAATTTGTTGAATTACGCGATGAAGTGAGGCTATTTTTTGGAAGACAGCAAACATGAAAAGTTTCCGCTCAGTGAACAACTGTGTGACTTTGAATGGTTATGCAAAGTGGCATATCTAGCTAGTATCTTCTCACACTTAAATGAACCAAACCGAAAATTGCAAGGACCAAAATCAGACGTTTCCGCAGTTCATGAGAAAATTGAATCAATGATAGGAAAACATCAAGTGTGGAAGGGTCGAGTAGAAAAGAAATCCTTAGGTGCTCCTTTCCTATTTTTGAACAATTTCTGACTTCATCAGGAGAAACTTAGCCTAAAAATATTGAAGCCATAGTGGAATACCTGAGTGACCCATCAAAAAGTTTGAGGAAGTACTTTCCAACACCGGCAGATGATCAGAATTAGTGGATAAAGTATCCTTTCGAGAAATAAGATATAGGCAGAATTTATAGCCTTTCGGAAAAAGAATAGGATTAACTAATGGAGTTGTTATTTAACAGCAAAGGATGGAAGGTTGCTGAACTCGCTACCAAAGGACGTATATTGTGCCTTTTCCAACCTTCTTTATGTGCGAGCAAACATTTTCAGTGTTGTGCAACATTAAGACATTCAGGAGAAACATGTACCACCAACGGACTTAAGAATAAAAATCAGCAACATTAAGCACAGCTTAACTGAGCTTATTCAATAAAAAAGCAGTTGCAGTGTTCACATTAATACATTCCAATGGACAAAGTTTCAAGCTTTTGCCAAGTACAGTGATTCTTTTAGTAACCCAATACTTAGTTGAAATGGTCAAATGATAGATTCAGAACATTATGAATAACTTTTTAATATGTATAAAATAGTTTATTTATATGGAAAATAAACTCATTTTTATAACATGTGCCTAATGTTATTAATCCTTGGGTATTCCAAAAAGTGTGGTATTTTAAATTTTTACTGATGTAAGGCTAAAGTTCAATAAAAATCTAGTTGAGCAAACTTGTATAAAATTTACTTCAAAGTGAAAAAATATAATTTTGATAAATACAATTTAAAATATACTTTTTATTTAAAATGCATTTTATACAGAAGTTTATTTTATTTAGTTCAACTTTAATTTTTTTAACTTATTATTAATTAAATTTAATACCAAATATACAAGAAAATATCTTAAATAATACACACAGTAATTATTTAAATTCCAATTACAAAATTGAACTAAAAGTCAACTCGTTTATAAAAATTGAGTTGCCAAACAATGGGGTCCGCGAACAAGTTGTTAGATGAAAAGGGGGTCTTTGAGGCAGAAGAATTTGATAAACACTGTTGTATACCATTCAGTGTAAGAATTTGGCAAGCTAAATTAATATCTGCGTTGAAAGTAAATTCACGTTAATATGTATGACTCTTCATTGGAAATATACTAGTCATATAAAGTGTTAAAGGAAATTATGTACCGAATATGTAAAGTAACGGCTATGTAACTACTTGATTGATAAGCAAAATGCCTAAACTCGCAATCCGTCGTAAACACTAGCAAGTGTTGGATACTACATATTAATTGTGAATCAGAATTTATATTATTTGTTGCCCTTCCAATTAGCTAAATTTGGCAATAACGGGTTACGTATTCTTACATACTGTGCCAGTTTTCGTTATCCAGTCAGATAATACGGATTTAATTAGTAAAATCCCACATTGGACTATTGTCAGAATAGAGGGTGAAGCTGTAAGAATTCCGAAATTCATCAGGAGGAACTAAATGAAATGGCCGAGGCATTGGATGAGAAGTTGACTGATAAATTGAAATGTATGGTCAAGCAGAAAGATTTCTAGAAGTAAAACTTACCATTATATAATAGCTTGGGCGGTAAGTTCTGCCTTTTCTTTAGTGTAAGTTTTGTGTGTAAAATAAAGTGTTTTGCCTAAGTTACTCGATAGACAACTGTATGCTATACAAAGTAGTGATTTCGTTTTTGCACGCTTATATAAATTTGTCAATAAAATGGAGCTTCAAACCGATAACAAAATATATATTTTTACACCTTTCGCTTTTTGCGTTTAATCGAAGTGTCAAAGTCACAGAAGCTATTCGCTTCTATGAAGTTCAACTACCTTCTGCTTCTAGAGTTTTCGATCTACAGGAATGGAAACTTTGGAAGTAGCTACGTTTCCTGAATACGGTTCTAAATTTGACGGCCCGGTAGAGTGGTCCAGTAGAGAATTATTTGCAGGCCAGCAATAAAGGCAATAAAATTACATCACGCGCTGTTTGTTGTGGGACACTCCATTTTATTCATCTGAAAAGAACAAACAGTATATAAGCATACAAAAAATAAACAATTTTATAAAAATATTCTTTATAGAATTCTATATAGAATGGCATAAAGTACATTAAAACGTTTTATTTTGCACACAAAATTTCATTCAAAGAAAGCGCCAGGACTTATGGACCAACCCATGAATACTAATTCTTATATGGAGACAAAACAGGCAAACAGAAAATAGGTGAAATGCATGTACCAACACTCCCCTCCCCATATGCATACGGGACACTTCACATGAGCTAGTCAGAGGTGAAGGCGCGGATAGGGCTGACTTAAAATCGCCACCTCAGAGCCGGGAATCCAACTCGGACTCTCAGCACGAGAGTCGCGAACGAAACCACTGCGCTACCCCGCCGCCCCAAGATAGTTGAAATAAAGAAACATGGTTTTGAAAAGAGGGGTTTTACCTCTATGTTCGTGACATGTTCAGTTAATTTAATTTAATGTGACTGGTTACCAAATTACTTAGGTATTTTTTTTTCTGATAGGACGAAATGGAAATGGAATGGATGAAATGATGCTAAAATGAGTCCGGGGTCCATGAAACGTAGAGTTACCCGACATTCGCCTTTTAGGATAAGGGAAAATCCCGGAAAACCCTTATCCAGGTAACTCACCCTGACCGAAATTCGAACTCGGGACCTCTTGAACGTGAGGCAGACATGCTACCACTACGCTACCAAGGCGGGAAAATTACTTAGGTGTTAATATAAATATGATCCCCTACAATATCTTAACGCTCTTATTTTATGAGTACCTACCAAGAATTCCTCTATCAACTTATACTGCGCCCCACAAATAATTATATAAACCCAGAAGAGCAGCAGGACTACAGATACAGTATTGCATTTTTAATCTGAAACTGTTTACTGGATATTTTCAAAGAAAATTTATTATTTCTTTTATTGTGGTGTTGGAATTCAGTACACTATGCACAACTTTTTGGCAGAGGCAGGTCGAGAGAAAGGAGAGATAGAGGGAGATAAAGAAATTGAACCATTGTTTAAAGTATTCCGTCTCTATGCTCCAGGGTGGGTTGTATTTAGTACCTATTATTATATATTTGCCAGCTGCAGTACTTAACATTTTGTAATTCTACTGGAACTTAAATTTCAATAAACTTAAACCGTTTTACTAAAGAAAGAAAATGAATAAAACTGCACAAAATATTTGGCTGGTACTCAAAAGACTTGAGTTACATGTATAGAATGACGATTATCTTCCGATAACAAATAGACCCAGAATTTGTTGAAGATACATAAAACTGCTGTCTGATTGAATTGCATAATCAGACATTTACCGCAAATGTAAAACGAGGAAGAGTTTCCCAACTTGGACTCTTAAATCAGAAATACCGCCTGGCCTCGTCTTTAAACCCTTATAATGTGAAAGTTACCCTTGAAATATTGAAGTATAATTTATCACACATTTTATCTGCAATTGAAAATGGCAGACAATTTTAAATACACTTCAAAAGAGTGAATTAAGTGATGATGAAATTGTAGACATTGTATGAGATTAGTTATGACATGTTCTAATCTTTTATAATAGTTCAAGTGTTTTTATAATAGTTATTTCAAGTTTATTGCCAAAAAGTTTCAGCTCTATGAGGTGTGGAACAGTTTAAAAATAATGCAGTATTTATGTTGCAAAAAATCATGCTCGGCCACTTGGTTTAGTATCCTTACAAGGAAAAAGATAAATTTTTATGATATTTTAATTTTATAAAATCTCAAAAAAATGGAGTGAATATTGAATTTAAGTGTTCAAGGATTCCATAAATTAAAGGTGCAAAAGGTAGGGTATTTGTACCGATTTACACACGTTTTTTAAAGTCCTTCTTACCTTTATATCTCTGAAATTGAATTGTGTGACATAGCATGCTATTACGCCAAGCTCTTCAAATATATATTTGTTTTGTTTTGTTAAAAAGAACTGATTGGAGATCGAAGATCTTTGTAGAACATCTAAGGATTCATTTTTAATCAATTGATGCGCAGTGTTTGCTCATTTCTAGTGGCAACGTTTTTCTTATTTTTTAGTTTGCATAGCATTGACTAAAGTATAATTTATTATCCTCAGCAGAGAATATAGATACATATCTTAGTTCATCTGTCTACGATTTCTTGGATTACCAAGTATTTAATATTGCCTCGGAAGCAAATATTTTCCTTCAGCTATAAGGCTAAAACATTATTTTTTCTAGCGGTCCGTTTCATCAACTACATTTGCATATTATATCAAGATGTATACTGTCAATTTGGAAGAGTGATCATTTGTTGTTTCCATCTTCCTAACGATGCTCGAATATTCTTGCCGCAAGGTGACACATACAAATCTGTTCTTTGTTTAGTAATTCTTGTACGCATGCCTGTGTTTGTTTTTGTTTTGTTAAGCTTGCCGATGATTAATTTATCTAAAATATAATGTATGACATGCATTTATTTTAATAAACCTGATGTGTTGCAGTTATGCTTATTGGAGATCAGCATATCATCGGCAACATAAAGTTTTCACTTAAGTTATGCTATTTCGTCTGTATGCGTATAGACAAATCTATTGGTGCTACTGTCCATTGTCAGCCTATTAGAGGTATAGGCTTTAAACATATGCTGTTTTAAACTTCTAAACGAGTTTCCAGCTAGTTTCATTAGATAATGACCATAAGCGTACCTTAACTTAATTTAAATTCCTACCGTAAAAGCTATCAGCTCTCCTGAGATTAATGAAGGAAATACAAAATTATAATTACTCTTAAAAAGTTAATTTAGAATTGAAAAATTAAATCTCATGCGTGGAACTCGAGCCATGGTTCTCATGTCGAAGCTCTACTGGGTTCCTGGTCACGTTGGCCCGGAAGGGAACGAAATGGCGAATTCGGCGGCTTAGGTGGCAACCATAACACCTAGTAAAACCCTCCCTTTGGTCACCACAGAAGACTTTCGGCTTATTGTGCGTAGGGAGACGCTCTCGTGCTGGCGCGATGAGTGGTCTGCTCTGCGTGGCAACAAGCTGAGATCGGTGAAGAACCTTCCGATTCCTTGGGCGACCTCCTGTCGTTTATCCCGACGGGAGGAAATAACCCTAGCTCGGTTGCGCATAGGTCACTATTATTTTACGCATAATTTTTTATTAAACCGGACCCCAGCTCCAGTTTGCCCGCTGTGTGGTGCCGAACTGTCTGTACGACACGTATTTTTTAGACTGTTTTAGACTAGCCCGTCTCCGTAGGTCTCTCTAGCTGCCGGCCAGCTTGGCGGAGATTCTCGGGAATGACGAGACCGCGGTCCGCAAAGTTTTAGCATACGTTTTAGCTATAGGTTTTAGAATTTAGGCCCAAGCTACATGGGCATTTTATCCATTTTATTCTTTGAGGTTTTAAGTCCTTTTTAGTTTTTAGCGACACCGCTGTGCGGTTTTTTCTAGCATGCTTTTATTTCGTTGATAGTCTTTTTAGTCTTGCCTTTTAATCAGTTATTTTAACCTACTTGGCTTTTTAAGGGCGCTGATGACCTCGAAGTTGAGCGCCTTTAAACCCATACATCATCATCATCGTCATCGTCATCGTCATCGTCATCATCATCATCATCGAAGCTCTACGGTTTCATCTACCATACTGAGATAATCGTAAGCATGACAAACCTTTCCAATTGGTTCAAATTTTCGGATACTTAATCTTTATACAGAGTTTACATGTACAGTACAATCACAGAAAATAACTTGTTTTCCTTTCACTGCATTATGCTAATCAATGAAGTTATTAGATGCAAAGAAATACTAAGCATTTACGGTTTATTTGTACAAAATATTTTTTTCTGCTGCTTTTACTGTTAGACTGAAACATGTGCTTTCGATACTGAAAAATGGAACTAAACAAGGATGATAACCATAAGAAACGAAATTGTAGATAGAATAAAATAGAAATGTTTCCGATAGTTGCTTAGAGGTTATAGTAATCTAAATAAAATGAATTTTGAGATGAATCGGAAAAAGTTCTGTTAATTGCATTCTGCTTCAATTTTTATGTGCTTAGAGGTTATAGAAATCTAAATAAAGTGAATTTTGAGATGAATAATAAAAGATTGAGTTGATAATTGCATTTTGCTTCAATTTGATCTACCCTAAAAGCAAGTACAGCTTGTGTAAAACACCGTGCTACTCCATAGGCGAAAAAGAGGAGAAATGTAAAGTAGAGAGAGTGATAGGGCAGCAAGATACTGGATGTGTTATCAGAACTTGGGGTCATTTATTTTGTACTTACAAAACTCAGGGCATGGGAGCATGACCACCGTTCTCATTTATACCTATTAGGTGTATGAGCTGATCAGGGTGCTATTGAGTATATTTGCTCTAGAGGCGGAAGAATGCAAGGAGGTTTTACACAAGCTCAGTCATCAATGGATTTCCTCACATGTAGATATTAGAGGCAAATATAAAGGTTATGGGGTCAGAAATAAAGTTGCATTTCAGTGACCTCAATAGGTAATACTTCACTATACTATTAAATGTCACTGTCTGACGATATCTTACATAAAATATGTGCTATATTCACAAGAGTCACTCTATTTTGTACATCACATAGCAACTATAATTACAAAAACTTTATTCCTGAATCTGCTTCAAGTAAGATAAGCGCTTGCTTATAGCTTCACTACACATTTCGTAATAGGTAGAAAAGATTTAGCGAGGCCGCGTCGTGGCTCAGTGATTAGACCGCTTGACTCTCACCTAGGCGGCCCGGGTTCGATCCCAGGCGACCGCAAAGTGAGATTTGTGGTGGACAACACGGCGCTGGGGCGGGTTTTCTCCGGGATCTCCGGTTTCCCCCGCCATCTCATTCCACCGGTGCTCCATCTTCATCTCATGTATCATCACTGTCATCGCCTGCGGTGCCGTATGTAGTAAAAGCGGGCGTTAAACATTACACATTTGCGGCAAATAAATGTTTAAAATCTTATCGCTACTCGCTGACCTTGAAATTCTATAGATTTTCCATAACTTTACGAGAAACAAGGCTATAGTGACAATAATTTACAAATGATAAAATGTACAAATACAAAAATGGTTGATCAAAAAACATGTTATTTGAAATCAGAGTATCGTTTTAAAGAGATACCTTTTGTCTGACTTTTCTGTAAACCATTTGTACACCGTTAGGAAGTGTGCTTCTAATTACTGATTTTATGTTGGTTTAGATGTTTTGTGTTACCATTTACGACATTAGTGCAGCGATTATCTCATAATGAAATCCCACACTGTTTTGCCTAAGACCACGCAATGTCTCTAGATCTATCATTTACGGACATGGGTTACGAACATGTGCAATTTTTATAGGAAACATCTTTTTTGCGTTATTCTAAAAATATCGAATAACTTAAAAACCGGCCGGCTAATTTATTTTTGAAATTTGTTCCAAAAGTGTGTTATTTTACGTCATTTTTGAAACTCTACATACTCGATATGTAAACGAGGGCATGCGTGTACTGCTACTGTTACATCACATACAATAATTATACAATCTGATGACTCATTTTAGAATTTTTGAAATTCTTGGTAATATACAGGATGTATGTAAATGAATATCGGGGTTTTAACTCTTTATAATATTTATTACATACAACTTACAGTTATAAATGATATATCAAATGAAAAGGCAACTCAAACAGTTTTACCAAGAACCTCATAAATGTTCAATGTGACTACCCTTTGTCACACGGCACACATCAAGTCGATGGACGAGTTCTTCCCAAACTTGATAAGTGTGTATTCAGTAACTGTAGCAACAGCTGCTTCAATCCGGTTTCTTAATTCAGGGAGGTCAGCTCGTAGCGGAGGCACGTACACACGATCCTTGATGAAGCCCCAATGGTAAAAATCGTATGGGTTAGGTCAGGAGAACATGGAGGCCATGCATAGCAAGTCCTGTCTTTGGGGCGCTTGCGGTCTATCCAGCGTCCGGATACAGTGACGTTCAACCTATCGCGTACATCATTATGCCAGTGAAGTGGCGCACCATCTTGCGAGAACATGAAGTTCTCTGGCTCATTTTCTTCCAACTGAGGGAAGAGCCATTGCTCTAATATATCAAGGTGGGAAGTGCCAATTACAGTAGGTTCACCAAAAAAGAAAGTCCCATAAACTTTTTGCCGGGATACGGCACAAAAAACATTCACTTTAGGGGAATCTCGTTGCATTTGTACCATCTCGTGAGGATTTTTTGAGCCCCAGATGCGCACATAATGAGTGTTAACATGCCCACTAAACTGAAAGGTCGATTCATTACTGAAGACAACGCGATCCATAAAACCGTCTTCGTCATGAAACATGTCGTTTGCGAAGTTGGTACGTAATCCGTGGTCTGTCGGCTTTAGAGCCTGTAATAACTGTAAACAGTAAGGACGTAGCAGTAAGCGTTTTCTTACAACTTTCCAAACAGTCGACACAGGAACTTGTAATTTACGACTAGCCTTCCGGACTGACCCTCTCACTCGATCAACAGTCTCTTCACTTACTCTTGGTCGTCCCGTGCTCTACCCTTTACAAAGGCAGCCGGTATCTTCAAACTGATGATGCTATCTAGAATTTTATTATCACTAGGAGGATCACAACCGAACTTAACGTGGAACGCACGTTGCACAGTAACTACAGATTCGGTCTTTGCGAACTGCAAAACACAAAACGCTTTCTGTTCACTACTCGCCATCTTTGCTACTGCCGCTGTCTAGCGGATTGCGGCAGAAACATTGCACAGACATGCGCACTGGTGCGAACAAACAAAACTGTGTGAGTTGCTTTTGCATTTGACATATCATTTATAACTGTAAGTTTAATGTAATAAATATTATACAGAGTTAAAACTCCGATATTCATTTATATACACCCTGTATTATTCTTAGGTTCAGGCTTTGTGCTGCTGTGTTAGCTTTACTCACAAGGTGGTATCAGCATGGAATTATGTTAATAATGTATAAGTAACTGTTTCCTCTTTGTACACCTAATTCTGCAAACAAAATTAGGTTTGTATATATTGGAAGTAAATATGTGGCTCTAAGGCACTTTGTTTTAGTTGTTTATGCTTTTAAATAAGTCGTTTAACATGCAGAACACTTTTTAATATTTAAAAGTACATAGTTACAGATTGGTATTATTATTCTAATATAATGATTTTGTGCATGTTCTGGAGGTCAACATTTACAACAGCAAAACATACCACC
Source organism: Mantis religiosa (assembly GCA_030765055.1). Classification (NCBI taxonomy): domain Eukaryota; kingdom Metazoa; phylum Arthropoda; class Insecta; order Mantodea; family Mantidae; genus Mantis; species Mantis religiosa. The sequence continues at coordinate 98,105,299 of CM060949.1, forward strand.
CTCCAAGAAGAAAAGGAATCTAATTGCTACAATTAGGGTATTAGCAAGGTAGAATAAGGTAGATTTCAGTAAAGATAATATAAAAAGAGGCCCAGTCATGATACTGAATAAAAAGCAAATGCACTATCATTCTTTAAATGCAGTTTACTGTAATTGATCCTTTTAAAACATACTGTTGCACCAGAAATAGGTTTTCTCCCAAATGGCTTCTCATGTATTTGAAATACACGTTCTTCCTTACCCGCCTGAGGTAACAGATGCTCATCCAAAAGGTTTTCGCAGAAACATACGGAGCTTTTAGAGGGGTCGAAGTACAACTTTGGTGTGGGTATTTGTGGTACAGAAGGTTATCTTCGCTCGATGTAAATGAGGGAATGTCAGAATAGACAAAATATTATTTTGTGGAACCATTTAATTTAAGCATTATAAGATAATGCTTAGTCAGTAAGTTAGTGTTACTACAGGTGTTGTAAACAGAGCCCACCTCAGTCTGTATTGTCACAACGCTGATGGGAGCTCAAGTAAGAAGTACGACATGGCAAAGCAGAAAGCGTATTGGGAAAAAATCGCAGCACAGAGATGTTTACTTCAGCTTATCGCACATACACGGTGAATCCAGTGTATGTATACTCTGTTCAGATATATTCATGTCTTCTGGACAGCAATGTGTCATACATCGGCAGGTTCGAGGAACTATATCATATAGACACACGCAGTTTTCAATCGCTCTATTTGTGTTTCGTAACTTATTGTACATCAACTTATTAATATTTCACTCTTCTAATTGACCAGATAAGACCCGATAAGGGACGATGGCAGCCCTGGCTAATAAGCCTCAATGCTCTGTCGTGTAATAATAGGGTTTTCAAGTACAACCACTGGCTGACGTCACGAAGGCGAAAGGGAGTCTGCCGTGAGAGATTAATACGCATTCAAGGACAGACTACGAGTTGTATTATATTGAAGTTGCGTTCAGAGTCGGCACACAGCTCCGGTTAAGCGATGAACCTGCGTGTACTTCAGGATTACCGGCAGTACAATTTGGTGCATGCAGTAAAGATATAAAACTTTAAAGAGACGTGTTGAAGCTCTATATTTGGTTGTAAAGGAGAATGTAACTGCACTTTAGCATTGTGCTAAGTACTTTGGTGACAAGTAAAGAAATTTGAGATGAGCTTTCGTCTTTTGTGTTTTTGTCAGAATAGGGATCTAAATATCGTCGTAGAAATTTTGTACATTCATTGTTTTAGGTGCTGTTTTGAAGAATGTTTTCAACTTTGACATTTGGTTAGCATAAATGTTTACACAAAATAAGTTATTGTCCGTATACGTTCCTCAAGTTTGTGAAGAAAGTTTCACGACCAACTCCCACTCCTTGCGTCCTGATGGATATTTTGGGGATTACAGAGCCAGAGAACGTCGCATAAGGCGATTCCAGCTTCCTCTCATTGCTTGCGGGCATAACCAACAACTCAGGAGTACACATAAACAGCCTCTAAAGCAGAGCTCCACAATATCCCATCAAGAGTTATATGGACATCAAGGTTTTCACCTACTCTCTTGATAGATTAATCCATTAGCCTTGCACCCGTCGAGGAGCTAAAATGCTACCTCCTTTCTCAACCCCTAGCTCATTTACAGCCAACAACCTGCAAACCGAGTTTCCATCACTTAGCGGTGAAGCCCAATTTGGGTCAAGTACACGCTTTACACACCTCAAGCTTTTCCTCAGCCTGCCAACAATATGCTTAGCTCGACAGTATTGGCAAGCCATGCTTGTAAAAATATAGGATTTAACAAAATTAATATTTTATGATATTCAGGAAATTAAAATTTGGAACTCTATCATTATTCAATATATTGCACTCAATGCTCCTTAACACAACGTATGTGTTAGTTATAATGTTCATAAACTTATTTTTCTTTAAAATCGATATAATCAGGTTACAATTGATTTCCAAAAATTGTAATATAGCTTTTTAATAGTAAAGTATATAATTTATTTTCTTATATCATATTTGAAAATAATGTTATAATTCTAAACAAAATATTTGAATATTTTTTCATTAAATTACCGCTTGAAGTGCAGATTTTTGGAAATTCATTGGCAAATTTCCTTAAATTATTTCATCTTCGGAGACTTTGGAGATGAAAAACGATAGTCTTACCATTATAAATGCAAGTTATTCATACTATAAATTTTATCCTTTTAATATACTCATTTCTATTATCTGCACAATGTAGCATTTTGTGTGTATATAGGAACGCCTTAAAGCCTATTTTCAGTTAAAACTATGACATTTGCAAAAGTGTTTGAGAGGGTGATGCATATGTTTTGAAGAAGGGATGAAGTAAAATGAAGGAAGAGCTTCAGCTTCCCAAGGATATCAAATTATCGCTTTGTATATAACGATTGTCGGTATGCTTTTTGCTAAGGATATTTTTATACCTTCTCACTTCTAGAATGTTAACTTAGCTGATATATCTGATTTAAAACTTGCTTTCATAACCAGAAATTGCTATTGTTTTAGATTCACTGTCATAAAAGGTTTGATTGCAGTAGAAACAAATATCGATTTCTCCTGGCTGTTGTTCCTTAAAGTGATAATCCTAATGTATAATTTATATTTTCAGAAAGTATCCTAGCAATAAAGTAGGGGTTTTATTTACTCTCAGCCTTTGGTGAAAATGAATTCAATACATTTTCATGAACAGTTATTGCTACTGCATCAATTGCACTTTGATGCATACAATGGCAAAACTGATATCTTTTGTCACGGAGTAAACAAGTCTTGTAAGTTTTTATCGCTCCTGCACGCTTTTGCATTCTAAAATGATTTTCAGTCTTTCTTGTAGCAAAATCAGATTGCCAACCAAACGGCTGTGAGCATAATACATATTTTGTGCATGTGTATGCTTTGCTTGGAGTTAAATCTATATGGTGATTCGCTTTAAGCTAGTGTATGATAAACCAAACGTTAACCTGATGATAGGAAACGCTGAAATGTCAGTTGTTACTCTGATGACATTGCATCAAGTATGTTTTTTCCGGTAAGTGTTTCTTTCTTGAATTCTGCTACTGAAATTAAACTTTCGCAATACTACCAATAAAACACACAACTTTCTAACACATGAAAATGTGTATAACATTTTATGTTACATATTGTCCATAATTTCACATACAAGACCCAATGTAAGGTTTCAGTTTGTAAAACATAAAAACTTGGAGTGATAGCATGATGAGGAAAGGCTGTACTCAAGACAATTCCAAGCAAATACAAGTATAGAATTCGCCATCCTACATCTTTAAAATTTCTTTAAGCTTCACATAATCATTAGAGACAAGCGACTGCATAAGTTGTCACTGAGGTTTACCCATCCTTTATGCCAGAATGTTTATATTAAACAAGTTTGTTTCACCAAAAGATTAATACTATAGGTATGTCTGCCTCACGTTCAAGAGGTCCTGAGTTCGAATCTCGGTCAGGGTGGGTTATCTGGATTAGGTTTTATCCGGGGGTTTCCCTTATCCTTAAAGACGAATGTCTGGTAACTCTAAGCTCCATGGACCCTGGGCCTATTTGAGCATCATTTCACAAATTCCATTCATCGTCCGAAATAACTTAAAATGTTAAAGAACGTAAATTACTATATATATATATATATAGTAATATATATATATTATATATATATAGGTGTTACCCCAAAATAGCTTTTAGAATTTATAACAAAGCAAGGAAAATAATAAAAACTGAGTGTTTGTATCAGACACAAGAAATCTAAATCTTACTCCATAGATGATATCTGGTTTTCTCAAAATCTGAAAAGACGAAATATCGAGCAACTAAGCTCTATATATTCCAGGCTTATTTGGGCATTATTTCACGCATTTCCAATATGAAACCCCAAGTTAAAGGGTGCTAAAATTATAAAAGTAATATTAAAATATTAAAGAGTGTTGGAAACCCATCGCTATGCTGTGTTGTGAATGTTGGCTGCTAATGAAGTCCGCCCTCCCCCAAGAAAAAGGTTATGACAATGTTATTGTGACAGGTTACGAGCTATAATTACAGGGAAAAAGAAAAACAAAGATGTACATATTCGAAAACTTGTGAATACAAAGTTGAAATGAAACAACTATAGCATAGGAAACAGCAGAAAAAGACGCGTATAGAAAGGACAAATACAAACAGGCTTTCAAAACTGCTTTGAAGTAATGGACTTACTGGAAAAATAAATATTGCAAAATGATTTGTCAATTACGACTTGTATTGTGAAGAAGAAGATAAAGATGGCGATGGCGGCGGTGATGTGGATGACGGTGGCGATTTTGGATTCCTGCAACCCTTCAAGTATTCCGCACAGTAGGGAGAGTCGTACAGTATCGGTCGGCATGCAGTACCGGCCACTGCTGTGATTTCCCTTTTCGCCTCCATGTGGCAGAGATATGTTGATGATGTTTTTGCTATCATCCCGGAAAAACTTAGAGAAGATTATCTAAAATTACTAAACCTGCAAGATAATCACATCCAATTTACTATGGAAGTAGAAAGAGGCAACACCCTACCCTTTTTGGACCTCAAGATAACTAGAAATCGTCATGGTGTAGATTTTGGAATATACAGGAAGCCCACACACATAGATAATTACATAAAGAAAAATGAATACAATCCAGTTTCACGTCAACTAGCTGCCTTTAGAAGTCTAATTCACCGGCTATACAACATCCCACTGAGTAAGGATGAATTTTTGAAAGAACAACAACACATAAAAGACATAGCGATATTAAATGGATTCAACCCAGCCATCATAAGGAACATGATGAAGAGAAAAGAAAAACTGAAGATAATATCAAAAAATACCACTCTCACACCACTTAAAAGCACAAATTGGCAATATAGAAAATTCACCTACCATCCATGGGCTTTTAGAAAATTTGAACGAATCTTCAAAAACTAAACTTAAAACTAGCACCCCAAAACAAATTCAGTCTGAGGAACATGCTAAATAAACCACTGAAAAATACAATCCCCAACAATTTGAAATCAGGAATTTATCAGATTAATTGTGAAACCTGTGAAAAAAGCTACATAGGAAAAACTAAGAGAAACTTGTTAATCAGGCAAAAAGAACACCAGAGGAACATTAAGTTGAAACAAACGAAAAATCTGCAGTTTCACACCATTTTTGGACAGAAAACCACAACATTGGCCACAACATTACACTGTTAAAGTCTTTAAGTACACCCATAGAATTGGATATTTGGGAAAAAATATCCATAAACAAAAACCGTGATAAAGTTATAAATTTTGAAATCCCGGCATTAAATGTAGTATTAAAACTTAGTGCCCCTAACACCAGATGACAGAGTGATCGGAGCTCCGTAGTAGTGGAAGAAGAGGAAGGTTCATTTAGTCACCAAACAGCTGAGGATGAGATCGAATGATCTTGAAAACGTTTCAATTATACAACAACAAGTAAGTGAAGTTTGAGTGTAAACATAGTGACTCATAAATCAAACTTAAATAAAAAGTCAGAAAACTTAACCCGGCCGATACTGCACGACCTCCCTAGGTGTGAACCTATACTATTCCAGATGGAATATTTAAGGATATGTATTGCAGGTTAAAGATGGAGTACAAATTTAAATTCTCTGAATCACTCTGTATTACTGCCCACCTTTTATGTTTATGAGGTAACAACATTGAGGATTGTCGCAGTTGTGACAGTTTACAATCCAAATGTTATTACTGGATGCTAATAAGTGAGGATAGACAGATAACATTTTATTACGACTACAAATCTGTGAGATAAAACACTTCTAAAATACGAGTGGCGTAAACTTTATTATATGAGATGTCAGAGAATAAAATGTGAGACGTTTAATGTAAAAGCAATTGAAAGTTTTGTTTGCCAGCATTATACTCTTCACCGACAGCATAATTATCTCACTCTCAATTGGTACCACAACTTTCTGAGCAGTGAAGCAGCCCAGATTCGTTACATGTGAGTTATGGCGTGTGACTAATTTTGGTAACATGTACAGGTCCATTTTGTTCATAATCTGCAGTATATGACTGGAAATTTTTGTTTTACTGAAACCCTTTTAAAATCGTATAATGCGGGAGCATTAACTGCTTTATCAAATCGAGTAGGACATATGAAGATTAGTTGCTCTTGTGTAAATATTATATTTTGGAAGATGAAATAGGAAAAATAAGTACTAGTTAATTTAAAGGTATTATTTGAGGGATAAAGATGTATTATTTATTTTACATTTCACTAAATTATGGGTTATTTTGAAAGAAATACACAAAGATATAGCTCAGTGAATCAACAGTTAGATTTGCATAAACTATTTTATACGTAAATAAAATAAACAGCACTATTTTCTTGTATTTATTTTATATACGACTGTACATGTGGACTTCCATATTCGGAACAGATGATTTAGCTTTACCTCCAGATTCTTTGTCGGTGAAAGGTTTAGGGATTTTCAAAACAACTAGTCTCTATCGTTGCATAACTGTAATTTGTCACAACCTTACACTTGCACCTCTCCATGTAGGTACAAATATTTTGGTTATACGTTAACCGTGGTCATTACTTTCTGGTAAATGGAGAATATTTTATACTAACTGCAGTTTTCTTAATGAGCAACCAATTCAAGTACTGTGAACATATCCGATTCAATAGAGAACAGAAATTTTAGAATAAGTATGAGATAACGATAGTGCTTTAATCTTACATACAAGGTTATGTACCTTGTTGAGCCAATAACAGAAACAGCCAATCAACATTGCTTACAACTATCCATCTGACAAGATCTATACCCATCTTAGGTTTACAGTTATGATAATTTCGAAGGATAGTGAAGAAATATCAGAAAACTTTAATATTTATTAATCTCTCTTCTTACCTGTTAGTAAAGATATATTACTTTATCCTAAAAAATCAATACCAGATTTCACTGCAAATTAAACTTTTGAGGTTAAAATACTATTTTGCGGCTAACCTGAGCCCTCAAACCACTCTAGTTTCACTACTAAGTATCTGAAACAAATAGATGAGCTGTAGGTATTTCATCCAAAAATTCATACTTAGAGCTTACCGAAATGTAAGTGCTGTATGTCTGTGGCATAATATAAAAGCTCCATTATACCAAACATTTTAAGTTCAGTGACTATTAAGCATGCGCAGAAAGACTCTCTAAGTTATCCTTTAGAAGGACGCTTTTTAAAAATTTGAAATTCTTGGACAACACTACAAAAATTCTGACTAAATTTCCATTTGTTTTAAGATTCTTGCATGACAAACAAACTGTAGGATTTTCTGGGAATGACCTGTGAATTCTTTTCATATCTAATACCGTTTCTGTAACTGGAAGAGAATATATATATATATATATATATAGGTATGTTGTAAATCAACACAACTTATGTAAAACAAACCTTTTTTATAGTATTAAGATTTTGCTAAACATTCATATGATACGTTTGAACTGTCAAGTGTTTTATACTTTTATAGCCCCAAAATCGTATAATTCCTCTTGCACCACAAGAAAATAAGCAATAATTGTATGATAGCTTATCCAAATGTTTATTTCATTTAACAAGAAGCAGATAGAGGAGTTTGACCATCGCTTAAGCTAGATGTGCTATTATTACATATTTTCCAAGTTCGAATCTCAGTCAGGATGAGTTATCTCTGAGATTTTCTCTTATACTGAAAGATGCATGCCGGGTAATTCTAAGCTCTATCGTTCCTGGACTCATTAAAGGAACATTTACTCCCATTTCATTAGCTCATTCATCGTAAAAGAGGTCTTAAGGTTGGCGGATATTAACATTTTTAAAGAAAAAGTGTGAGAGGAGATTCAAATCAATTTAAAGTAATTGATTAAGCCTTATGTGATAACAGTACTACACAAAGATTTATTTTCTGAACAGTATAAAAAGAATACATTTACTATAGAATGTCTATGGGAATTGTTACAGAAAGATAAAATCAGAATAAGGATAAAGAGTATTTTTATATTACTACAAAAAAGAGTATCTTATTGCAGTGTTTTGTTCTGAAATGATCGTAAGAGCTAAAATTTTAAACTGATTTTATTTTCTGTTCTTCTTTCCTTCTTTTCTTTCAACGTGTGTTACCTCACCCAATGTCATCTATTTTTTCTCATCTTCTATTTATTGTCTTTACAAAAACTAGGCAAGCGCTTGTTATTTGAATGATGCTTAAAAATCATTAGAGTAGCTATTGAATTGAACTCCACAGATATCGTAGAATCGAGTGAAGCGATGCGAACGTCACAAGTAATATGCTAAACTTGAGGCACATGCAGTGGCAGTTACATTGATATAACGAATCCACGAGTTATTATGAAACAGCTGACCAAAATAAAGACAGTAGCATTAGACACTATGCCCTAATACCGAATATGAACGCTGTTGGAAAAAGGGTCAAAGCAATAGTTGAAAGAAAAACGTTCTGCCACGGACATTGGTTACTCCTTTGGGTAGGGATCTAGTGAACAGTTATATTCCTCATATGACTTATTGAACATGTTGTCTAATTTTGATAGTCCTATCAAACATCGCCTAAGTTTCATTTACAATTGCAAACAGCGAATGAAGTAAGCTGTAAGATATTATAGTCACACTTAAAATTTCAATGCATCCCTACAGTTTGTAAATATTACTCCTCTTTAAGACCAGCAACAGATCTATTATTTTGCCGAGTTTATTTATTTCTGTTTGAGAAAATGTCTTCAAGCCGGGATTATCGCATCATAAATAACTGTTATTATATGTATCTAGTGTGTATCTCACATTATCATTCCGTCTCGTCTCTAATGGCACTTACTATCCGCGCACCAGATTGCATCTATAAAAGAGTATGCCATCTTGCAATTACCTGAACTGAATACTGATCAAGCAAAGAGAGCAGTGCAAACGTCAAGGAGTTAAGGAGTGAGCTTACATGCCTACTTTTCCAATATTTAGAATAGGTGTTACCACTATATAAAGTTCACTATGCTCTAATGCACTGACTAGTTAAATTTTTATGGACACAAAGCATTTATTGCATAAATACATAAAATCAAAGTCTGTAATATATTCACATGCATTTTTCTGCCCACTATCTTTGTTTTTATTTCTTCTTTAAGCTGTTCTTTAACACTTTATTTTTATATGTACTTCATGCACGTTTGCTAAATTGTTTAATTATGCATTTCGTATTGGACCTGTTCAGGGATAATACAGAAAGTTCTAGCGACAGTTAAACCTTAAGCTTACCATTATACTGTACAGGTTTTGAAATCCCATACCCTTTGCATATCACAACCTGATATTTTAAATATATTGTGACATTAACGATTTCCGTGTAATTCATTGTTGTTCATTTGAAAGTTGAAATAGGGAGTAGTAATATATAAAAATGAGATCCCAAGAAAACTTATTTGAAATAGATTGTGTATCTTATGAAATATATGCTTTTTGGCTGCAACTTTGTTTTCTATTTCATATAGTTTATAGAGGTTCTGAGTTTTTGTTTTAAGAGATACAGCAAACTTTATCTCATATAAACTTCATAATACTGTATTTTGCTTGAAACAATGAATAACATAATGATTATTATATTATAATTTTTGTAGATTAAATATAATTACGTTTTATTTATTTTTAAGGGAGTTTATTTCCTACTTTAGTTTTTGAATGAGTCTATTTACAAACTTAAGAATGAAGAGGACTATAAAGACATATGAAGAATTTAAGGTATACATTTTATTTGTAATACAAGTATTTAAAATATTAGGTATTGTGGTAAAAATTGTTGGAGCTATTATTGAGAAAACCAGACAAAAGGCAGTTTGGGTAAAGTGGATTTTCTTGGAAGCCTTAATGAGGCATGTTTGGAAGATGCTCAACGTAAATTCCATATTAAGTGTTTTTCCAGTATTTTACCATTTCTGATTTATGCTGTTGTCGTCTCTGAAAGTAGTAAAAGTCACAAGGTGTTTAATTTTGTGGTAAACTTCACCGAAAAAAATTGTTATTGTGAAATGAAACTAGAATGAATCTCTTATTTTACAAACACAAGTATTCTCTCCTATTATAATTTATTTTCCTATTTGTTTCAAATTATATATACAACTGGCATTTCTATATTCTTCCTTTGAAATTGATGAACCTCGACTCAAGCGATTTTAGCACTCAGATTTTTTGTTAATTTTGCAGTACCATAGGACAACAGTTCAAATAAGGCTTAGAAAAGTCATCTCAAAATTTTATCCTAGATGATTACGATAGGCTGGCTCAAAGCTAATTGGAATTACCTAATTTTCATGCTCAGTTTTCCTTTTTTGGTAAACGACACGTTTTGGACTTAAGAGAGTGGCTGTCAGTCCAACTTATACAAAATGATTAATGAAGATGTTAAATTAATGATTGCGGGAATGAAACTGTTCCTTCCTCCCCAGAGAAGTTTCTTCATCCTTGCACTATTGAGTATTTTTATAACTGATTAAAAAGCGTTCTGTTTTTGTTACAGTGCAACATTACAAGTACGTATATGTCGTGAGTCCTTATAACAGATCCCGCTTCGAATTTCCTGAGAGGGTAACACTCACCAGAAATCCTGTTCACAAATCTTAGCTCAATCATCCTGCAGATTTAGTCACTTATGCTATTTAGCAGCCCATCGAAAGAACATCCATCCATTATGATCATGGAAACTGATGCGAGGAAAGCGTCGAAGATGATTTTGATATATCTATTATTACCGTTATAATTATCATTATTTGATGCAAATTGAAACTGAGTTTTTATTTGTGGACGCTCTTGTGATTCTCTGCGCCCCATTCTGGGCGTAAAAAAACCTTAATTTTGCTCAAAGACCCCTTTATCAGGCTTGAGTTGCCTTCATGTGTCGTACATAAATCCAAGACACGGGATTGCCGCTTTACTTCTCTTCCAAAGAAGCCATGCTAAAAACGTTTACTGCCCCCCCCCCAAAAAAAAAGATCATCGTCCTCCGCCTAGTTGGAATCCGCGAGTATGTTAGCGATAGACCACGGAGAACGACTTAAAATGTACATTCCTTATAAAATGCAGATATAAATGTACATTAATCATTTTTATAAATTTAGAATAAGTAATTTGGCTCGAACAACTGCTGATTATACATTAATTCAATGTAATATGATTGGAAATTATGAGACAGAACATAGTTGAAGAGAGGTTATCTGTTTTCAATAACCTGTTGAGGCAGTATGATTTGCCCTGAAGGCAGGATCATAACTCAGTACTCACAGTAGGAAATGTGTACGATTGTTTACTGTAAACCTGTTATCTTGGCAGCCATAGATT